>OY757251.1:0-133575 GCA_963584085.1 Pyrausta aurata | reverse complement strand
TGCAAATACGATAGGTCTCTAAAGAACTTTGTTTCGTCATCGCCGTGTCGACTCCAGGCTAATGTGAGCTAAGTGTGTATTCGGATAATAACTTCGATAATAGCTTCAATGCAATCCAATGCAGGTAGTGCCAAAACATAACCATGGTTTGCTTGCGTTCGAAGAATTGTCTTTGAGTATTATCAAGACACTGATGTAAATCGAATCGCAGATGAATAATAATAATATAATTTAATATAATTTATTCATAACCCAATAATGTTTACAGTTGTTTATTTAGGGTTTGACATCATATAATGGATAAAGTACGTTTTTATCAGTTAAATGCGAAAATAGCTACAAATAAAACGGTTCCCGAAATGTCAATATCAGTTACATTTACTTTGAACATATTTTTTCTGATTTGACCCTGAAAATATTGAAAAATTAAACTATTTTGCTGTCCAAGAGACATCCAATGAACGCTACCACGCGTCTAACTAAATCAGTAACTGCACATTGTTATCATCAACGTGTTGTTCTGACGGAATACCAATATAAATATCACAATAATTCTTGATGGAGTAAAAAGTTGTAGGTACGAAAGTATTTTTTATTTGCATTCGCTGCTAGTACATACAACAGCCCACACTACTACAACATAACTTATTCAAAGGTATTAGTTCTACTATTTTCCCAACAACTCACTGAAGTTGTTTGCCTTCTGTTCACTTTGTTTGCACTTTTCAGTATCAGAAACAAGATTTTCAGTTTTTCTCTTTTGGACTAGCAATAAAGATTTCTTTTATGAAAAGGATTTAAGTGGATAAGTTGGTTAAAATTAGGAATCGTCACCTCTTAAGCCAGAGAAATCTGAACTAGACGCTGTCTGCTAGGCTGCAGGAACAATTCCCTTTGAATTAATCATACTCCGGTCTCCGACATATCCGACAATCGTATTCTTTGAATTAACTGTCCAACTATGCTGAGTGAGTGACCACACTGAAATCAAATAAAGTTGTGGTTGAGATGCGAACGTTCGCGAGGAACTTACAGCCGCAAATCAAAAGTTGGTGGTGAAGAGCTGTTAGAGTCCGTGCTCCGCCTCGATTTATTAACTACACGATACTCCACTCCCGCTCCGACGGCGAGCTGGAGGAGTTAGCCTCAGAAACAACTTCGTCTTACGCTATGGGTGGTTTGACATTTATTCTAGTCGGGGCGATATCAGTAAGTAGATAAACTCTTCATTTCTCGGCTCAAAAAATATAGCCAGTTTTTCAAAAGACGTTCCTGAATCCTGCATTAACTTCTGAAATTTATGTTACCGTATTTGCTGTTGCCTAATGCCGTATATAAATTTATCTTTGCAGCATTTTAAATGTTTGGTCTAACAAAATGTGTAAGGTAACTGATAAGTAACTTTGATAACATTTTAGATTAGATTATAAATTTTGATGCGCATGAACTTGTCACAATGCTTTAACCTGATTCCTCGGTAAATAAGAAGCTTTGAAAAACCGGTGAATGCTGAATAAAAATATCAAATCAGAAACGTAGGGGGCAAATTCAAAAGTTCTGCCAATATAGATAACAAAAGGATACACTGTTCTGTAAGCACTTTAGTGATCGGCGATGTCACTAAATAGTTTACCGAAGGTAGATTAAAGGCTTGCCTCCTTCCACTACAGATACGTGATCCAAATTGGAACCGCTGCAATTCGATTTCAGTTTATTGACCCCGCGACTTGGCGCATTCCCCGGGCCCAATAAACTGCCTTTGTTATTTTTTGCCACGTCGATTGGCAAAACAAACATTTCGCATCCGCAAAAGTTCAAGCGCCCTGATTGGATCGATGGTTCAGCCGCAGCCACGGCTCCGAACATCTTTTACCTAGTTTTACTTCGACGAACCGAATTCTGATTAGTGTCACCAGTGTCACGCAGAGGGTTTTGGATGTAGATTTATGAAAATTAGGAGAAGCGCGGAATATATTAGCTACCCCGTGTATTGTAAATGGAATAGAAAATTACTAGAAGTACTTACTAACACGCTCGCTGTTAGTAGCATAATTACTTGCCGTTTGTACTAAATAATTATCTGGCCGTTATCTCCAGTATATATTGATTGCTACGACGGTTGTGATAACATGTCATATAAGATTAGGTAATTGTGTCATGAAAATAAGATATAGTGTATAGAGTACGTACGTAGATCGGTTGAGATTGTTGCTTTGCAGCAAGGTCGACGAGAGACAAGAATATAATCTGTTCGATAAATTTTGCCGAACATGTTTAGTTAGATGTTTTACTTGATACACAATGTGACATTAACTAACAGATAGAGCTACAGATCTCCTAGTGTAGCAAATTTTTTAATTAAATAAAAAAACGGCTTTAACCGTGTTTCATTAATCAGGGGCCCTATTTTTTAATCACTCTTGTCAATATGGCGTGATATTTTCGTTCGAAAATCGATTGAAAATCTATGAAAATCACGTAAAATATTTAGTACTTACAAAATCGAACCAAAGTAAGTACCTACATACATGTTGCGTACACTGGGGCGAAGGACTCAGACATAAATTTATTAAAACGTTTTGAATGCTTAACTTCTAATTTACTTTAAATAATATGAAATTCCTTGTCGTAGTATGCCGCATACCGACTCGGTTGCAAGGACCACGCATTTTAACTACTTTTTGATTATCTTTAAACGTAGTCAGCTTTTTAGCCTACTTTCTTGATGGTATCTCTATCTACTTATCTTGTCCTATTTTTATTTCCATTTTTGAATATCCATACAAATACCTAAATCAGTTTTTTTTAGAATCTTGTAAGTTTATTCAATGGGCTTTTCATAATAAGAATCGTAAATGGCAGCTAGAGAAATCTTTCTTGTTCCAAACCAAAAACGACGACTGTTAAGAAACAAATACTAATTGTCAAGCCTCGCCAACAATGTTTCGATGTTAACTTGAGCAACTTTGCTTGGCAACATGTAAAATTTCATTCCGAAACCGTAAAAATGTTTAGAACTTTGGCGTCGGTCAGTCAGCCCTCCCTAAAATATTCAGTTCTCTGCTGGCTGCCCTAAACTTGTACCTATCACTAAGCCCATTTTCATGAAAGCCGCCTTTAGCTGTAATGCGTTTAACTGGTTGGTCCTACAGCTAGGCCCAACTTTTATTATAATAATTAACAGCCTAAAAGAAGACTTTATATCAATCATTTGGCAACTTTTATTGAGTTAATTCGATATTTTTATTTATACGCGGGTCGTGATCAAACTTTATTTGCCCGGTGACATGGAAAGTTATGTGAAACACGAGCATCCATTCCGAAGTGGAGCTTAGTGTTTTGTAATTGGTTAACAACTATTTATTATATCCTCTCTACTAGTCGTTTAAAATTGAATGCCTAGTATTCGTAGCTATCCAAGTTTTATAAATAACAGCTGTTCCTATTGATATACTGATATACACCGTGCTTTTTTAACCGTCTTACACCCGAAGCCCACGTAATGTAACCATCTTAATAAACCTCTAGGACATGTTATTTTTTTTATTACACTCCACATAATTTTGGTGTAAAAAATATCTAATAGTAATGTTACGTAATGTATCATCCTGTTCATAATGTTTACGTTTTTGACAATGCATTCCTTGACCTTGCCGCCTCCACGCGTTCCGCCCCGTAGCCAATCTAAGACAGTCCACGTGGATCTCTAACCAATCATGCGCTAGCGTAATCCTTTGTGACGCCCACCGCCTCGCCCCTTTCTATTCGTGCGTAAAACTATGTCAGTAGTGCTAGACAGCCGAGTGAATGACCCGCGCGTAGTGCTCGTTACAGGATGTTTCGTACTAAATTGTGCTGATATCTTCTTTAATGTCTTAGGCTTTGAAATCTTAATAATAACCAAGTTTTATTTAACGAATGACATGTAGTTATTGGATACTTTAAGTGGCCTTCGGCTGTAAGACGGTTAAAAAAGCACGGTGTATAGTTATGTTATGTAGTACCTAATCCTATGCTTTTTTATATTAATCAATGTCATTTTGACATTTCCAAAATACATTACATATAAGATTATTATTTCAGACAGGAAATAGTCCTTTGTACGGTATATTCATGTTTTCACGTAGTGTAACACAAAGGAACAATAACTATTCTTTACTTCGCCCTACTTTTACAAAATAAAGTTGTACACAGGACGAATCTAATGACTACATATTCGTTTATATCCATCAAGGCATATAGATGACAGGGCAAGATAAACAAGTGGACACACGTAGAATACCTACTTACTTGGGTTGAGCCGATTTAGTATAGCAGCATTTTGGCTTTAGAAGAGCATTGACTTTGTATTCGTATTTTTATTTTTTATTAGCTTCCACTATGTCATTTCGCTGCATCGAGCAGATTAAGAGCAGCAATTGTAGTGATGGACTTATCGGCCGGTCCAAGCGGGACAGTAAGATTTGCTCTGACAGAAACTGGATTGTGCCCACAGCGCGGGTGGAAAAGCCAGAACTATTTAGTTTAATTCAATTTTATGTAATAACATCCATAATACGGTGCGGTGGTTCATTAACAAGTTAAAGGAAATTCTTCAAGGAGGGAAACATATATTTTTCTTGCATACAGTTTCTATAGTTGGTTTATTTAATCATATTTTCTCCGATTACAATGCGGAGGTTTGCCCCAAACTAGTTCTGAGGGATTCCCATTTCAGTCTCTATATTTGTCTTCTGGTCATCGTTTCCGTATTTTGATCATTGAGTTAGATTTACCATTTGGTTGGCTGTTGTGCCTGACGCTTTGTTCTGTGGCTCCCTTCGTACTCGATTGGACAACTTTGATAGCACTCCATTGCGAGAAATGATTAACGCAGAGTAAAAATAAAATTTATTGATTGATAAAAAATACCTACTTGCATTTTTAAACCGTATTTTTATTTTTCAGCACACACAAATCAAACATCAAATTGGTTCTTTGATACACTTCAATTGGTACTTAACCGTTTCCTTGAAATAAGCCTAATGGTAGTTCAATGTGTTTTGTCATGAAGACATTTCTCAAAATAATAATATGCCTTAATATTCCTTATAAAACTTATCATCTCAAACCATATTTATCACGGTGTTTTGCTCAATACAAATAATCAAAGCTTGTTATGTTCTATTTCGATTCTGTGTTTCGTTCAATTGCTCAAATAACGAGTAATAATTTGAAAATTGTGACGAATCATGTAGTCATTTGTGATTATTGTAGTTGATTAATTGTGCAATGAGAATAAACGTGGTGTTGTTATTCGATGTCAGCGGAAGGGCTCATAAAGCGGCGCGGCGGCGGTTAATCGTCAGAGGTTTTTATATTAAGCAAATTGTCAGCTCGCGTGCCGACACTGGGCACGCGGCGAAACGCGCCCGCGCGGCCTCCAGTAGTGCACAGCATTGTCCCAATTGACCCAACGATACGATGCCTCCTAAAATCTAAGAATGATAGCTTAACCTTAATTATTCATGTAGGTAAAGAAACGATTATGAAAACGCATATAATATGTCACTAATTAATGCAGTCTTGCCTTATCATACTGCTGCCCTGTTATACAGGGTGTGGCCTTTAATAAGAGCAAAATTTTTAAATATAAGCCCGCTTAAGTAACCAGTGATCAATTCTTAATTGTATTTATTAATTATAATTTAATTTTGTTCCTAACTAAATAAATCGAAGCAGCAATGTATTGCAAACAGATGTGTCTAGTCATTGAACTTGACGTTGTCATTTACTTGAACGAGTGGGTGATTGTGATAAACATTGATTAGGGATTATAACTTTGGATATCTATGAGTTAAAGCATTTAAAAACACTATAACAAGATCAAGGTAACTAAGTATACTCTGTAAAATAATTCTTAAAAATGTTGCTTCTATTACAGGTCACACGGTGTACCTTTCCTACTTAATTTTAATCCGAAATCTGTGTCCGTGCAACCACAAGGACCGACAACATTTTGAGATAGACATTATATAAGGTCAAATCATTTTAAGTGATAATATTTAAATAGTGGCTTTGTATACATCATAGAAACAGGACACTATCATAATTTTTTGGAAAATCGCGATTTTAATTTGTATAATATTTTCTTTAACATAGACAATATATTTTTTTTAAACAGCACCCTGACAATTTTAAAAAATATCTACATCAGCCGCTTTGCCTCTTTCAATTTAATGCCCAAAGCCCAAACCTTCTTTTTCTCTAATCTTAGCCTTATTTATTTTATTGAAAAGGCACACCACCAGTTTACATATTGTACACACTTAACTAAAGTAACGTTGACAATGTTTATTATATTATATGTAGACCTATTAAAGGCGTACACAGCATTGTAGTAAACGAAACAACAGTAATTAAATCATATAGTCTTACGGACTAATTTTGAAATAATAGTTATAATAAAGTATAATAAAGCCTTAACTAATAAAAAATAAAATCTGAAAGAAAATGTTGCCTTAGTCTCCAATTTTCTCAAATACTAGCGGATAAAAACCCTAAGTGTTTTTTACAAAAAAAATAATAATATTGTGCTGAATCGGCCCTTTAAATATTATCACTTAAAATAAGGTGACCTTATAGACATCGCAGTTGAGTTGTTAAGTACGGCTATCCAGTTTCTAGCCGTGGAGCGTCCGTTCACTATTAATATGAGTTGGAAATAAATCTTCGCCTGCCGCTGGAGCAGGAGCGGCTCCGATGGCCTCGTTTCGTCCGAAACGCTTTTAAACGATTCTCTCCGTTCCTTTAAATAGACTTATGTTCTCTCTCCTGCTAGCTATTCCGATTCTTTCAGGCGAAAATAAATATATTTTTAATAGCCAATATCTAGTAAAAGGCGTCGCGCTATGTAGTTATGAATCCACAAGATTTTTTTTAAAAAGTGGAATGAAAGCTATTATTTGCTTACGTCTTCACAGCTACGAGTAATTTCTTATTATGAGCATCGTACATTATGTTATACTATAGCTAGATACTCGACCTTTTTAGAGTTTGTTGTACGCCGCCTTTTTTGCAAAAAAGGGTTTAAAGAGTGCCTCTCCGGGGACGCTTCGTGAATATGGTCCTACTTATGTAAGTAAGAGGCTTAAACCATATTAATAAATATACCTAAATAGTTTTAATACCAAACGTCAGCTGCCGCTCACAATACAGACGCACAACAAACTAGTTTAATGTGTAATTTCCTTTTCAACAATCTTGCCCTGCAAAGTTAAATGTAATTTCACGCTACAAAATTTGTAGCTGCGCAAACCTGAGGGCGTAGTATTGCGTTCTTGATTTAATCCGGTCAAGTTCTAGGCAGGTCAATTCCCACTCAACTAGTAGAGTCGCCTAAATGGCGTGGCGATGCAATTTGTGCTGCCCCACGTTTATCCGCTGAGTGGATTATATGAAACCGCAATATGAATCTGCTTATCAGTTGAAAGGGCTGCTGAATTGTCAATGCAGTATAATACGCACCCTGGTGATAATGAGATGTTGCGGGGGGTGTGCGGTGACGGCAATCAATTAGTTTTTTTGTCTTTTGAGCGGAAATCAGACTCTTGAGGCTGCATATTGAAGCTCGTGCTAATGCTCGCGCTTGATGAGGAAGCGTGCTGTCACAAGCCCTGACATGCATTATTTAGATGCCACACATAATACGTAACGACGCTTTTGGTGTATCTGATAGCGCTCCTGATCATTACGCCGGCCGTCGCGGTTTTTGAATCCCGCAGGGGGCAAATGTTTGTGTGATGAGAACGAATATTTGTACCTTTGTCATGAATGCTATATGTATTTAAGTATTTATGGGAGACGCCCCCGTAATAATCGCTGTCTGGTACTTCGTAACACAAGGAAGTAAATTCCTTACCACGAAACCAGACAATTAGTGTGTTGTCTGGCGCATATGTGTATATTTATTGATTTATTTACTAATAATTCACTGAAGTCCTCAAAAATTGGGGCTAACATGAAGCGACGATCATTTATAATCTAAACAAAAATCATTTCTGCAAGTTATCAATGTCTTTACTTTGTATAAATTTAAACCAAGTTAACTTTTCGAAGCTCGTCAAATGCTCGTAATACGGGAGACTATTGTGAAACATTAATGCTTTAATCTCATTTAAAATTTGTAGGTATCGCCATGAAATCTCGTAAAGTTCCCGACATGCGGGAATTTGTAGCCATCCTACTCCTCTTTAGTTTCCGACCGGCCGTTTTCGGCGGCTCCAAATCCGATATTATATTATTAATTTACAGTTTCTACTCTAAAATAGATAGATCCGAGGTTTTATTTGTATATCTCATTTGTTTGTGCATAGTTTAACGGATATTCTTGACAAAGTTGCAGATTACTTTTAAACCTTTTTAATTTCGGGTTTTCCCCAACCTCTTATATGACAGCCAATTTGGATCTTGACGATCCCTGATTAAGCTTGAATGTATGTTTATGAATGGTTATCGGGCAGGGAAGTCCGGTCCGTTCTAGTCAGTGCAAGGACGTTAAACGATAAAGCTGGTTAGGATAACTGGATCACTCTGGTGATGTCCGTGTTGGGCGGGTCCTGCGTGGACCCACGTGACCGGCGCGTCATGGCGCGTCACTGCGAGGTGCGCACGCGCAAGGCCGTTGGCGCCCCCTGCCGCTGACGTGTGCCGTTCAGATCTTTTAAAACGTAATTCATCACCATTTGCATAACTGACACAGAACAGGAACTGTTTTCAATGAAACAATCATATTTGGCCGGGCAGTCTTTTAAAATGTGTATTTTTTTTATGCATATCGTAATGGCCTTTGTAACTTTTTTAAAATGAAGTTTTGAAATCGCTATTCTGGATTGCTAGTATTTGCTAGTGTTTTCTTCGTCTGTAAGACAATCAACTTCAAGAATTACGGGACAAAAGCGCTGATATTTCATTGTTAACTTCTCAATAAATGTTGTTGCAATCAGCGATTTCCGTTCTTTCCCTCTTTACAGCACTTATTCACAATTTCAAGTATTTACTGTTTGGAGAGGGTAAATTTATAAGTGGGTATTCGCGTAAAGAAGTACAAGCTGTGCTTGCCCGCTCACAAACTATTTTTCTCGGCGTTTAGTAGGTATAGCTAGTTGACTCTGAGAGGCATTGCATTTGAAAATAAAATTTGCATATTTTTTTTAAATATAAAGAACGAAATAAAATATAGTAAACAATTAATAGGTAGCTGCTTTTGCTTTAATACTCGTATGAAGTGTTATCTGCAATTGAATCATTTAGAATAGTTTTCAATCTCATGAAAATCCAAGCTGTACCTATTGCGCCTGAGTTGATGGAAATACAATTGACTACACGACAGCCCTCGGGGATAGCTGAGCAAATATCATGGTGACTTCGCCTGGATGAGGAAGGAGCTACGGAAGCTCGTCACTTACATCTTCCCTGGCTCGGGATAAAAACTGTTATTAGTTGCTTTAAGTCCTTGACCTACAATTTGCTACCCACTCTCTCAATGAATGTAATTTCCAAGGCTTCGTTGTTAACTCACTGATAAATCTTGCGTTCCCGGAATTCCCGCAGGACCGGATTCTCCGAACGTAAATTTTTACGTTCATCCTACGAAAAAACTTGGAAAATGTCCGCAAATTCTCCGAAGCCGAAAGGGGTTTGGCCCCGACGTGATTACTTATTATAACTTTTTTAATAAGGGCAATATCTATAATGAATTTCATCGAGGAAAAACCTCCATATTGGGGGTCAATTCCGAAACCCTACCTAAAAGCGGTGATTTTTGTTTTTATTTTTACAAACTAAATAATTCAAATATTTTGCTAATTTCTACATTCAATAATATTCTGTACAAACTAAATAATAATAAAAAAATAATTTTGCTGAAATCCCCCGGATATCAGTGACTACGTACGTATTACGTATTACGTTTAAAATACCTTTTTTTAAATAAATAAGTTGCATGTATACAAATAAACTATAAAGACGGTAGTCGTGCATTGACAATCATCTGTATAGTAAGCCTTGTGCTGGCAGTAGTCGGGACAAAAACAGAATCTGGGGAACTAATAAAACGAATTATAAATTTATGTTTAATTAGTTTAATTTTCCTGTTGAAAGTATTTGTTTTTATAACTACTAAATAATAGTTATTCGGTGAAGTGTTTTATTAAGTCACTGCCAGGAAAAGGTGTATCTTTATCCTCATGCCATAAACCGCGTGATTCCCCATTCGCTCGGTGACCGATGCAAAACACTATGAACAAATATTGTTTTCTTCACCTGTCATGCATGAATGTTAACTAACTCAACTAAGTAACCTAAAACTGAACTTAATTCCTTTCTTTGTTAATTTGTTTTGAGTCGCTTTGATAACGTTACAGCCCAATTGACAAGGCTGTACCCATAATTAATAATAGGTAAACATTTGCAAAATTTAATACGATATAGTAATTTATTAGTATATATATATTATAATAAATCTCAAACGTATGTAACGTTTGAGATAAGCAATAAATCGTTGTTAATGCAACTATGTTCTGTAGTATATTTATTTTGGAGACGGGTATGCAAATGTTTGATATTTTAACCGGTCGTAAAATGCTGTCGCGCTGCGCTGTTTCGGCGCAAAGTTAAAAATAACAGGAACACTAAAGAACTATTCTAGGAGGCATCACTTTGGTCATTCAATTGATAACTGTTGCGACAAAGTTCTTAGAGTGAAAGACACCTAAATTCGTTTATTTATGCAGGTAATTATTATTTCAGCAATTTACGTTATAAATAATAATATTTTTTATTGTTCTAACTAGATCAGGAGCTCTATTACAGACGACTCGTTTGGTGTAGTTGTTAGCGCTCCTGACTATTACGCTGGCCGTCGCGGGTTTGAATCCCGCAAGGGGCAAATGTTTTTGTGATGAGCACGAACATTTGTACCTAAGTCATGGATGGTTGTCTGGTACTTCGTAACACAAGGGAAAAAAAATTCTTACCACAAAACCAGACAATTGGTGTGTTGTCTGGCTCATATACACCTATTTATTTATTTATATTTATTTATTTTTGAATCACTCGCTTTCTTGAAGCGAGTTATTTTAGTTCGAAGATGAATTAAAAGTCACCGTAAATAACTCGTTTTCGAACGAAAATCACTCGCCATTTCGAAGCGAGTGATTCAAAAATAGGGTCCCTTATTAAATCCGATAACCGCTGCGAGTGATTCAAAAATAGGGCCCCTTATTAAATCCGATAACCACGGCTATGTGAATATACTATTTTGGAGTGGGTTAAACTTTAAATTATAGGTTCACCAAATTACTGTTTGTTCAATTGAGCTATGTTGTGTAATGCTTGTTACCTTGGTAGATAGCTATTATTAAATATAAACTAGCTAGTTACTGTTTATTTTTTGTTTAAACAAGCTTTTGGCATATATACATATGTATCGATTGTTGCATTTGCTTAATGTTGTCAAATTTAAAGACATCGTCTGGTAGCAGAATAGTTAAATGCATTTTGTATCCGACATATCCAGTCAAATTGTCCGCTCCAATTTCGGAGTCATCTGTGTGCCAAAAAATCATTTGTGTATTTTTATTTCAAAACTGCGTTTGGTAGAGGCGGTGACTGGTTAAGTTATCCATTATTTTTAACCGAGGGCCGTGAGGTGACGCGCGCGCGCTTCCTGCTATTGTCGCTCGAAATGAATCTTCACGTAAACACGCATCCACTGCCAACTTCGATGTTTCTACGATTTACGACAGTGCTGTAGTTTTAGGGTTCCAGTTGACCTTTTTTCTTCTGTCTGTGAAAGCCCTTGCGTAGTTGGTATTTGAACTAAAATGATGATATCAAATATTATTGCCGCGTTAACAAAACTTGTAAATTAATGTAATAAATAGAAAATGAATTTACAACTTTAATATACATAATCCCGGTGCGAAATTCTAATGGGTATTTGGTCGGTTTTTCTGCGCTCGAATCCGCACGATACAGAATAAGTAATACGTGTACATCGCACACAATAGGTACTTACTCACTAACATTTCGCAGTCGCCCTGAGTGAGCAGCACGTACCTCCATGTACTGCGAGTGGCTTGAATACAACTAAATTAGACGATTCAGTTCACATGGCTTGAAAGATCCCGCTCAGTTTGTCCTAGTCATGTTAATTTGTGACATTTTTAGTTTTTTTTTTGCTAGTGGCTTAGAATTACGTACGTACGTAAATTGTGTACGTGCGAGACGCCCTGTGTAGGTAACTTTAAAATAACTGTGCGAAGTCACGATTGTCAGCAACTTTGTCACTATCAGTTAATTAACTGCACTCATTTACTTGAGGTCGGTTTGTCAGTCAACGTGTGAAATGTTTTCGCGAACGTTTTCTAAGAGCCCAAGGTAGTAAATACTAATGAAACTTAGTATCAGAATGCTTGCCTTCATTCTGACTTGTTTTGATATTGTTGGTCTAGATATTGACTAACAAACTCAGTTCAGTACATGCCCATTTTGTGTCATTTTGTTTCGGCCCTTAGCCTACTTTAAGATATAACTTTATCATCTATTTCAGCTTACGCCATCGCGATCACTCTAATCCTTGCTGCACTGACTAGTAGAATAGTGACTAGAACGGCTTTGTTAAAAAATACGGATTTGGTATAGAGTACGGACTCTGGCGCAAAAACTCCACACCTATTCGCGCCTAATTGGATTTTTTTGTGGCCCATTCGGGGACCATGCGGCCACGAAAGTAGTTTTGTTGGAAATAATAAAGCTCCGCTTTATCCAGGGGCCTAAACTAAACAAAAAATAGGTACCAACTGTAACGTTACATTGTCAGAAAAACGGCCAAGTGCGAGTCGGATTCGCGCACTGAGGGTTCCGAACTTTAACTGAATTAGAGATTTTTACTTCCACTTATCCAAAATACCACAATATTTTGTTGACCGCAAATATAACTTTGTATTTGATAGTATTTGTATGAAGAATAAAGTTATGTTTGTGGTTGTTGAAGATGTGCTATATCTCAACAACTACTCGTTCGATTTCGCTCAAACCAATTTTTGTTGAAAGTATTTGTTAACATCTACCATAGGTTTTTTTTCATAATTAACACTTGCTTAGTTTAAAAGTTAGATGGGGGGGGGGGGGGGGGGGGACGGACGTAAAAATTTACCCATATTTTTTAAGTCTCAAGGCAGAGATGCTTGTTCACTAGGAACCTCTGACCTCATTTAGTATTCTATGTCCCTGCCTTGGGATCGACCGATCTTAAGTGCGGAGGGAAGGGGAGACCGCATCCACACTACCTAATACTTATCCTAAGTTACTAGTGAAATATTTCCACGTCTGTACAAAAAAAATACACATAACTCGTTTCTACCGCCAGAAGTACTGAAAGTAATTTCTTCATTCAGGCATCATTAAAAAAAAAGAAAGTAAGGTCTTTAATATTGAACATTAGTGTAGGCCTTTGCCCTGCAGTGGGACACCACAGGCTCTTAATATAGGGCTAAAGGAGATCTCAACAAACACTTATGTAACAGTAAACTATAACAGTAAACTTGTACGAGGTCTTGTATAAATGGTGCTGAAGCCGCTCCTCTGACGGGTATCTAAAAGGTTCAATTTTACCGCTCGCAAATAATGCATCTTCAAATAATTCCAATTTGGTTTCACTACTTCGAATAATGTTTTCATTTTTATTTTTGTACTTTTGTAGTGTACCAAATAAATTATTTTTCTTTCTTTCTTTCTTTAATAAATAAGTAATTTAGCGCTAGAAAAGACACATCGAGAGGTTTATTATGCGGCGAGCGCCTGATAATCCTGCCGCAGATATTGGAAAGAGGACGTGTTCTACTTGCACCAAAATCAAAAAAATCAAAATCAAAATCAATCAAAAATATTTATTTACGTTAAACAGTAGAATCTGTAACACAGTAAGTGGCTAGAGACTCCTTTTAAGTACAAAGGTACTTGTGCCAGGAGCCTCTGCTCTTCCATAACATTGTTATAATTTTATTTAAAAATAAATAAACTATTACCTTATTTAAACATATGTATAGCATTTACAAATATACTTAAAAGAATGTGTGTGTGTGTGTGTGTGTGTGTGTGTGTGTGTGTGTGTGTGTGTGTGTGTGTGTGTGTGTGTGTGTTGTTTGTGTGTGTGTGTGTGTGTTTGTGTCTGTGTCTGTGTAATAGTGTGTTATATGCATTTCATTTTATAATGTAAAATAGTTTAGTTTACTCAAGATTAACTTTACAGATTTTAAGATTAGTTTTATTTTACTTATATTCAGTTTAGTTTATTTTAAAATTGATTCAATCTCTTCATACATAAGGCTTTTTATCCATGATGTTAAAGTAAGTTTACAGTCGTAATACGTTTTATTGTAAATAGGTATTTTTTTATTAATTAAATTATATAGACGAGCTGAACGTGCATCATGTTGCATTTTAGCAAAAACCGTTCTTGTGGTAGGTTCTTTCAAGACAGTGTCTTTTCGTCTCCGGTTTTCTATATTTTGATCGTACGTGGTACTTTTATGTTTTTTCAAGATGATGTTTAGTATATAAAGTTTACGCACCGAAAGCAAGTCACTGAGTTCATAAAGTTCATTAGTAGAAAAACGTCGTTTTTTATGGTACATTACCTTTATAAGTGCTCTCTGAGCTCTTTCAACTTCAATAAATCGCGAAACCACCAATAATATAGATCTTACTTGTACGTATGTCTGTTGCTAAAGTTGGTTTTTACTGGGGAGTTTAGAGAACCGTTTGCAACTCCGTCTCAAAAAAGTTGTAGTAATTGTAAACATCATTTAAAATATTAATGCCTAATTCTCATTATTATTTTATTTCTAATTGATCTACAAGCTTTTGAAGAAGCCATAGATACTTCATCAATAAGAGTCTACATTGTTTCGGGTCTATTCGGTGCAAATGCTCATGTCCACTTTGATTCTTAAAGTCGTAGACATAAGCAGCAGTTCCATAAGACATGCACAATAGAAGAGATTACCGACTTAGTATCGATTTTAACGTTTCTATGTAGAAAGAAAAGGAAGCCGTAAACTCTTCAAACTATTTTCACTGCAAATTTTCAAATTCAAATATTTATTTAAGTAATGAAAACATAGACATTTTTATAGATAGTATCTTAGTCGGGAACTGAAAGACTCAATTACACTAGTATTTTGTTTGCATGTCCTTGCGGGAATTTCAGTTGCATGTTTTGTCTCATGCATATAAAATGAGTTGTTTGTCGTTGGCTATTTACCGACTTCAAAAAAAGAAGGTAATCAATTCAAAGTGTATGTATGATATCGTTAGAATTTTATAATATTTGAGTATGTAAAAGTATGATCTAGTACAGCGTTACCCAGCCTTTTTCAGTACACGGACCCTTAGGAAATCAAGCGCTGTTTTCACGGACCCCCTTAATAAAATAAACAGCCGTTTTGCGGCCCTTTTGCATATAATGAGCGATTTATGTATGGTCAGAGATGACACCGCGGACCCCCATACATATACTCGCGGACCCCCCCGGTATATGGGGAGTGCTTTCATCTACAGATATAAAGTGGAAAATTTTCCATGCGTAGCTGCGTTTATGAATAGAAAACCGTGCGGTACTTACTATATTTATCATATTTAGATACAATTATTCAGCACCTTATGTATAGCAAAATTTTGATTTTTCGTGCCATTGTTAGGACGATTCGTTAAAAGTAATTTGACATTAAAATAATACAATTCTCCGTGCTTCATACAGATAGATATTAGGATATGTCTTGTCCCACTTTAGAAATCGGAGCATCACTTGTGTGGGCAACTTTCCCACATATATTTATTTTACACACAAATAGCACACACAAATATTATTTACAATATCTTAAATCTATTTATTTACAACAAGTATTTATAATTACCTAATATTATTAACTTTCACAATATAACACTAAACCTACATATTTACATTACATTTATATATTAATAAAACAAATAAAACATTATACACAACACCGAGAAATTATCGGATGTAACGAGTGAGCTTGCCGGCCGAACGCAATGGACACGCGCGATTGTAGTAACTCGCGAGCGTCAGCACTTTACGCATTCGCAAGAATGCGCAGGCGGCCCGCTCGCCAGTCGAGATCCATACGTCCGCGCGAAGCCCGTGTCACTCGATGACCGCTCGTATGCCTACTACTTGCCGCGCGTATTTAATTCTTGTAATCGCTATCGCTTATTTACTTTGCATCTTACTTCTATCTGTGCTCTCATCTTCTTTCTTCTGACTTTTGTATTTATCTGTGCTTGTGTGCCTTGAACAATAATAAGTGTGAATCTACAAACTGTTTTATTCCACTGGAGTCAGCCCTCACATATCACGCAAGTACATTCAATTGGTGGTTAGTACTATCAACCTTCCTGACCACCAAACTGGTGACCCCGTTCAGAACACCTCGAGAAGATGGCAAATAATAATGAAGATCTTGCACCTCATTTTCAAGATTGCGACGCAGAACGTGGCGATCAAGATGGCGGAGCCGAACACGGACGCGTTTCCACTGTGTCATCCGATATTTGCCGTGTCGGAGTACGAGTCGCACCATTCTGGCCAGATAAGCCTGCAATTTGGTTTGCGCAATTAGAGGGCCAATTTGCGATCTCCAATATCACAGCGGATTCTACGAAATTCTATTATGTTATATCCCAGCTCGACAACCAGTACGCCGCAGAAGTCGAGGATATCATTATTTCACCTCCTTCCGCGAATAAGTACGAGAAGCTTAAGTTGGAGCTGATCAAGCGTCTCTCAGCTTCAAAGGAGAAGAAGGTGAAGCAGCTCCTCATGCACGAGGAACTCGGGGACCGCAAGCCGTCCCAGTTCCTTAGGCATTTGCAGAACTTGGCAGGGCCTGGCGTTCCAGAAGACTTTGTCAGGACTATTTGGACAAGTCGCCTGCCCCACAACATGCAGCAGATCATCGCATCACAGGCTCTTTCTCCAATGGAACCTTGGCTGATTTGGCTGACCGGATCCACGACATTGCGCCTCCAGCACCAGTCGTCGCAGCCACGTCATCGTGCAGATCGTCTTCTAGCATTTTGGACGATATGGCTAGACAGATCGCCGAACTCACCAAGAAGGTAGAATCCCTCTCGACGCAGCGCTCCAGACCTCGAGGCCAGTCCAACCACCGCCAACGCAGTCGTAGCCGATCTAATGCCCGCTACCGGAAGCACCCGCTTTGCTGGTACCATGCCAAGTTTGGAAGCAAGGCCAGCAAGTGCATCTCTCCCTGCGATTTTAAGGCGGAAAACTCGATGGGCGGTCGATAATGGCGGCTGACGATTGCCCTAAGACTACTGGTCGCCTGTTCGTGACTGATAGCAGATCCAAAGTTCAATTTCTTGTGGACACAGGGAGCGATTTATGTGTCATCCCGAGGACTGCCCTTCGTGAACGCCGTGCGAAGACGAACTATCAGTTGTGTGCAGCCAATGGATCTACCATTAACACTTACGGTTCAGTGCAGTTGAATTTAAATTTAGGACTCCGTAGAGACTTTATATGGCAATTCGTCGTCGCCGATGTTACAAAAGCCATAATCGGTGTCGACTTTCTTTCTTTTTATAATTTAGTTGTCGACATCCGCAATAAATGTTTAATCGACGGTAATACTAATGTGTCAACTGTAGCTGGCGTAACTTTTTCAGATTCTCTTGTTTCGAGCGTTAAGGTTTTGACTGGCAGCGGTAAGTATCACGCGATTCTCGCTGAATTCCCGGAAATTACACGACCGGCAGGCACACCCATTACACCGAAACATAACACAGTTCATTATATACGCACCACACCAGGCCCCCCAGTTTCAAGCCCACCTCGCAGACTAGCCCCTGATAAATTTAAAATAGCCAAGTTAGAATTCGAGGCTATGTTGGCGAATGGTACCGCACGTCCATCCGATAGCCCCTGGGCGTCACCGCTTCATCTTGCCCCTAAAAAGGACAACAGCTGGCGTCCATGCGGAGACTACAGACTGCTCAACTCTCGGACCATCCCGGATAAGTACCCCATCCGCCATATACAGGACTTTACCCAGAATCTGACAGGTTGCAAGGTATTCTCCACCGTGGACCTGGTCAAAGCCTACCACCAAATCCCTATAGCTGAAGAGGATATTCCGAAGGCAGCCATCACCACACCCTTCGGACTTTACGAGTTTCCCTTCATGCAGTTTGGTTTGAGGAACGCTGGACAAACCTTTCAGAGATTTGTTGACGAGATGACTCGTGGCCTTGACTTCTGCTATCCATATTTGGATGATTTTTTAATATTCTCACGCTCAGAAGCAGACCACGAGAACCACCTTCGTCAACTATTTACTAGGATGAGAGACTACGGAATCCTTATAAACACTGCCAAGTGTGTTTTCGGTCAATCCGAAGTGTCTTTTCTTGGCTATAGCATCTCTCATTCTGGTACTAAGCCTCTGATAGGTAGGGTCCAGGCTTTACAGGACTTTCCAGTGCCCAAAACTGTCAAGCAGCTCAGGAGATTCTTGGGCATGATCAATTTTTATAGGCGTTTCTTGCCAAACTCTGCCCAAGTTCAAGCCCCTTTGAACGCATTGCTTACTGGCTCTGTGAAAGGCTCTCACCCGGTTGTCTTGGAGGGAGACTCGTTGAAAGCATTTCAGGAATGTAAAGAAAGCCTTTGTCATGCAGCTTTATTAGCCCACCCAGACTCTGAGGTCAAACTGGCATTAACCACCGATGCTTCGGATATGGCGATCGGCGCTGTTTTTCAGCAGTATAAGGACAGTACATGGCAACCTCTTGCATTTTTCTCTCGCAAGTTGAGCCCAGCACAGCAGAAATACTCGCCGTATGATAGAGAGCTCCTTGCTATCTACGAGAGCATCAAATATTTCAGGCACATGCTCGAGGCCCGCCACTTTACCATCTACACTGACCATAAGCCGTTATGCTTTGCCTTCCATGAACGGAAGAATAACTGCTCTCCCCGTCAGTTCAGGCACCTTGACTATATAGCACAGTTCTCTACTGATATACGTCATATAGCCGGTAAAGACAACATCGTTGCTGATACACTTTCGCGCGTCGATGAGGTCCAAAAGCCAATTGATTTGGAAGAACTGGCCAAATCACAAAACTTGGACTCGGAACTAGCCCAAATACTCCATGGTTCTAACTCTCTTCGCCTGGAGAAGAAGACAATACCTGGGAGTCGCTTACTTTTGTACTGCGATGTCAGCACGCCGACCCCCAGGCCTTTTGTCACCGAACAGTTCCGTCATCAGGTTTTCTTAAACTTGCACAGCTTTAGTCATCCCGGTGCTAATGCTAGCGCCAAGTTAGTTGCCGAAAGATATGTTTGGCCATCTATGAGAAAAGACTGTCGCGAGTGGTCCAAGGCATGTTTGACTTGCCAACGTGCCAAGGTGAATCGACACGTGTCTGCACCCGTAGGCACGCTAGGTTTACCGAAAGCACGTTTCAAATATGTTCATTTGGACTTGATCGGTCCCCTACCTCCATCTGCTGGTTATCGCTACTGCCTGACAGCGGTCGATCGCTTCACGCGATGGCCCGAAGTTGTCCCGCTTAGTGAAATAACCGCAGAAGCAGTGGCCAAAGCCTTCATATCTGGCTGGATCTCCCGATATGGTTGTCCCACGGACATCGTTACCGATCGCGGTAGACAATTTCAGTCGGCCTTATTTGAACAATTGGCCAAACTGATAGGTTTTAGACACCGGATGACTACAGCATACCATCCGCAATGTAATGGCCTAGTGGAGCGTTTCCACCGTCAGTTAAAGACAGCCATTACTTGTCACAGC
The DNA here is from genome assembly GCA_963584085.1 of Pyrausta aurata. NCBI lineage: Eukaryota > Metazoa > Arthropoda > Insecta > Lepidoptera > Crambidae > Pyrausta > Pyrausta aurata. Next base: position 113,671 of record OY757251.1, on the reverse strand, counting down.
GACGTAAACTGGACGGAAACGTTGCCACTAGTTCTGCTAGGCGTACGTAACGCTTTTAAAGACGACCTACAGGCAACACCCTCCGAACTTCTTTACGGAGAAACTCTAAGAATGCCCGGTGAATTCTTCGGTGACAAATCAGATTGTCACACCACCGACATTCGCGATTTTTCTGCCCGCTTACGTTCTTTCGCTTCTAATTTAAAACCTGTTGCAACATCAAATCATCACAAAAGCAAAATTTTTGTTCACAAAGACCTAGCCACTTCTAGTCACGTGTTTGTCAGAGATGACACTGTACGCGGTACTTTTCAACCGGCCTATAATGGCCCGTTTGAAGTTTTGACCAGAGGCCCTAAAACTTTTCAAATTAAAATTAAAAATAAAAGTGTCACAGTGTCTATAGACCGTTTAAAACCAGCCTATACATTGTTCGACAACAACCTTAATAGTACATTAAATAAAACTAATATTGAAAACACCTTAAATACAAATAAAAACTCAAATCAAAATCTTACAAGTAGTAATAAAAATAATGATATTATAAATTCACCTCCTAAAACACTTAAAACAAGTCGTTCGGGACGTAAAGTTAGATTCCCTGACTATTATCGCCCGTAGACACGGTCTCTGGAGGGGAGTGATGTGGGCAACTTTCCCACATATATTTATTTTACACACAAATAGCACACACAAATATTATTTACAATATCTTAAATCTATTTATTTACAACAAGTATTTATAATTACCTAATATTATTAACTTTCACAATATAACACTAAACCTACATATTTACATTACATTTATATATTAATAAAACAAATAAAACATTATACACAACACCGAGAAATTATCGGATGTAACGAGTGAGCTTGCCGGCCGAACGCAATGGACACGCGCGATTGTAGTAACTCGCGAGCGTCAGCACTTTTACGCATTCGCAAGAATGCGCAGGCGGCCCGCTCGCCAGTCGAGATCCATACGTCCGCGCGAAGCCCGTGTCACTCGATGACCGCTCGTATGCCTACTACTTGCCGCGCGTATTTAATTCTTGTAATCGCTATCGCTTATTTACTTTGCATCTTACTTCTATCTGTGCTCTCATCTTCTTTCTTCTGACTTTTGTATTTATCTGTGCTTGTGTGCCTTGAACAATAATAAGTGTGAATCTACAAACTGTTTTATTCCACTGGAGTCAGCCCTCACATATCACGCAAGTACATTCAATTGGTGGTTAGTACTATCAACCTTCCTGACCACCAAACTTGTAATGCAGAGAAATAATAGGGGGTGGACTTGTTTGGCGGGCGTAAAAGACAGCTTGTAGTGGCTTCACAAACGTGTTTACAGGCTTTAAAACTTATTTAATATAATAAATTATTAAATATAATAAATACTCAAACATAACTATTACATAAATTACATCATCATTTTGTCACTTTTGCATTGCGTGGAACATTTCTTATGCATGTGGAAGTAAATGAAAATAAAAGATGTTCGTCTTTCTTGCATCTTATTCACTCCCCGAATTTCTTATTTTTGTATCGAGCGTGATGGAATATCAATTCTTTCGATTTAATTACGGCTTTGACACTAGAAAGTTTTAGTTTCAGTGGTCCGGTTTAGTTATTTTTATTAGTAAGCCTAACCACTGCGCGGGCGCAATAAATCTGAGCGTGCAAATCAACTGCAGCCGAGCGGCGCATTGCTCGGAGTCGATAGTTCGACACTCAAGCGCGCAGCCGAGCGTGTAAAAGGTATCTACGCTATCAATGGTACGCTGGCCTCAGCAACTGAAACACCTGCGTAAGCTTATAGTACTATTCTGCAACAGAATGGAATAATGCAACCCGGCTGGATTGTACGGTCCTTGCAGGCGCAAGGCCAGTACAATCCAGTACAATCCAGCCACGGCCAGCTGAATTCCAGCCCGTAACTACTGTGTTCATAATTTTCACCTACGTCTTATATTTTTTACAGAATGTGTGTCTCCGTATTCTAGTTCTAAAAATAAAACGGTGTTGTAGTGATCAATACAAGTTGTCAGTTTTCAATGCCGTGACGAGCGTACGTTCCAAGGCGTAAGTACTTAGGTTCAAGGCTAGCTCAAATGTGAAATAAAAAAAACGTGAGTTTTTCTTAATTTTTACGGGCTTCATTGCCAGAACTAGCAAATTCGTAAAATAAAAGATTACCCATGCACTCGTGCATTGCGACTAGGTATGTATCGTCCATTAGTGTACACCGTTGTTTCGACAGTGTAATTAAAATTATATGTTCAAATATCTTCATTAATCTCTATGTAAAACAATTAAGTGAATAGAAGTAGTATTTTTTTTTGCAAAATATATCTTAATTTAAAGCATGTTGTAACCTATAGAAGGTTCTCACATGAAACATTATTTAAGTCTATATATTTTATACGTAATACTTTCATTCGGCTATACTTTTGAATTATTTCTAGCCACTAAACTTTAAAGATTTTACTTTTTTAACAAAACTTCATTCATTATTTTCATGCTACTACATTGTACATCTTTTGCTTTTACCTCTAAATCCAGTTTATCCTTCTGTGAAAAAGTATGAACATAGCGATCATTACCGGCGCAAGCAAGTTTCATTCGAGACTTTTATTTTAACGAACACTTCGGAGCCCGGGCGAGATCTGCAAGATATTCCGTGGCACGAACACCAGAGCAAACGAATACACCCAGCAGCCCCTACGAGGGAGCTTGAGGGCTCCACCAAATATGTTTGTCATTGATTGTCACTAATGGTGAAAGTTAATAATTAGTTGTTCGTTAAGGGCCGGTTTCGTGATCGATAGTAAAATCAACTTATGGGTAAAAAGTCTTTAAATTTGTGACTGTGTATGTTTTGAACAAAGTAAACCTTTGTTAAATAGACAGAATGGCTATTTTAATGACCAGTGGATAAGGTATTTTTTGTTCAAAGCACGCACAATCGTTATCAACCGGTGTGGTAACAAATTTTATATATTTGTTTAGTTAACCAAGTCTAAGGCTCATTTTATATAATTTTGTGCTAGCATTTGCCAAGCTTCTTTGCGATGAAATATTTTTTTTGTTTAGTAGGTATTTCTAATTGCTTGATCCTAAGAGTTACCTAACCTACTCACAAAAAAACTCTTTTTCCCTATCGTGGCAGTAAATCGACAGTGTGCGTAATAAGAACAATAAAATGGTTAGTCAGTTACGTTGCTTCTAATTAATTTTAATCACATTCGTTTTGATACATAGATAAGAATATATAGAATGTTTGTAAGTAAAGTGCGCATGTTTTGCACCACTCGTGCCGGGAAATGTGTGCGAACAGGGCGCAATCGCGCGATGCGGGATAACTTCGGTCCACACACATTAAGTACTTTTATTATAATTACATAACCGAGGTTGGGTAATCTTCTTATTTGAAATTCATAGCGCTGACGTCGATACCATTAGTTTGGTGGTTTGAAATATTTCCGACATAGTTTCGGAACTAGAGTGTGCTATGTAATCTGAGTCCTATCCTTTTAGTACCTTGGCTTTGCAGTTTTGTATGCAGTAATTCTAATTAAATATTTGAGTATGCCGTAATATACAAACAGACATGCCAAAAGTACTCTAATATAATAAAAAAGTACAATATTTTGTAGTACAATAGAAAACTCTGACAAAATTACTAAAAAGTACTAAATTAAATAACTTTTTGAACTTGCAACATTTAACCGCTATAAGGATGCTCGGCCGCAATCACGAACTCGGTGGCGGACGTGGCTAAGAAATATAGTAGAATTAAGTTTTAATTAGAGAAAAAGGATCATTTGACTACTTAACCACAGAATATGTTTGTAATGATCGATCAGTCAATGCGATCATATTTTCAGTAATTATAACTGAATTCTTTTGAACCAGTCAATAGCTACCATCTACAAAAACCAACATTTACTGTAAGGGGGCGGCGGAGCACCAGTTTCAGTGATTTTTTTTATTAAGTTGGCAATATGCCTCTGCCACTTCGCCGCTGACGCCTTGTTTGAGAATGCGGGCTTAGTTATTTGAGACATTTGCTTTAAATTTTAATTTGAAATTAAAAATCAAATTCAATTTATTTTTGCACATCTTACTTCCATTATTATTTCTGACCTTGTCTGAATTGTTATATACAAAATGTACATGATACCTTACTATTTACATGCGTAGGTAAAGAAGAATTCTTAAAAGTAGGTACCAGAACGATGAGAAAAAGTTAAATGTAGTTTTGATGTCAGTCCTTCATCAATCATGTTGGGCAAATCAGTGCGAGTAAACAGGTAGTGTTGACTGTTGCGCGTTATCGCGGTAGATAGCGCTCGTTCCCGGTGCGCGAGCGCAGCTCCGTTCGCTAGTGATGTGATACCTGCTTTTGCACGAGACATTACAGATTCGATCAATTATGTAGGTCGTTGCTTTTTTTAAGAACTATGCTACGTTATTGCTTGGCTACTACCAAAAAGTAAAATGAATGAAAAGGGTAATAATCTGGAATAACAGTTAATAAGTCTTTTTGTTCTTTTTTGTTCTGTACGAAACCTTTGTTGCGATTAATGAAAAGGGAAGAATATCTATACCTAAAACTTATATACATTAAAAAACCGCAACCGAAAAATTATAAAAAATCAAAAAAAGGGCGCATTGGCTCTGATGCACACTCTCAGAAGTGGGCTTTTAAGAATATTTTCAGGGAAACGTCATGTAAAAGTTCCAACAAGCCCTTTGCGCTGTTGCGCAAATAAAAAAGTTGTCATGTTAACCGAGATTTAATTACCAACACATCTTTCTGTGTCTTTTAGCATATAGGTAGCAATATAGGTTATAAATATAGGTAGCAAGAATTTGAAGTTATTATTAAATAAAATCTACCGACAAGAGCCAAGCTCTTTTTGATGATGATAGAAAAAAAATTGATTGATTTCAAATATGGCATTTATGTTAAATTATTGTAAAACCTGGCAAACAAACAAACACAGCGATGCAGCTTCGGCTTTTTTGTGTTGCCAACTACGGTTAGGCGTCGTTAGCTCTAGTTATGTCAGTTCGGGCATGGCAGCTATCGCGCGAAAATAGCGGGCTATTTTCGCACGATGCGGTCGCAGCGATGCGCACACAGCCTAATTGTCGTTCGCACCATTGCGATTGGATTACGATCAATATTAACGGATACGTAGTTGGTATTAGTTATACTTACTAGTTTTTTAAACGACTTCAAAAAAAGAAGAAATTCTATTTTCGACTGGGTGTATATAATTTTTATGTAAGTGGCCGTTATTTTTCTGTTAATTATAATCCGTTTTTTTTATCGGGAGCGTAAAGCTTTAGAGATTGTCTCTTAGTCACCAAGTCATGGCGTGGAGTCAACAAACACTCTCCTAATCGACTTATTTTGAGAGAAAAACCAATTTTTATGTGTCATATAAACTTGTATCTTTATATTTTTAAATGGGTTTATTTTTTTAATGTCTGTTTTTAAATACAAGATAAACACAATAAGATCAAATGAAATTGAAACTATACATGAAAAAAATATATTTGAGTATTTAAATAATATATACATACATATAACTCTTACTAAATTCTACCAAGTGGAATCTTAATACTGCTAACATTGAACTGTCAAAAAACAAAAACAAAAAAAAAATAGTTATTAATTCTCGCCGCGACCGCGTAGTCTTTGTTTGAGGTCGCAATATTTTCATTTTGTTGAGTCTAAAGCCCACATAGATTTAAATATTAAAAACAAAGTTGTTCGATCAGTGAAGTGCTAGAGTGAGAGTGAAAATAAAATCACCGCATCAAGATCAGTGAGAGTTTAGGTAAGATAACTAACACTTTTTTTACCTCCTTGGTTGTTTAACCTCTGACTATAAAAAGTAGATTTTTGTAATTATAGTATTTTTTCACTATATAAACTTAATAATATAAATTGCACTTGTTAAAAGCAAATGTGACTATTATCTCTGACTATTTAATTTTATTGGTAAAGAAAAGACCATTATTATGACGGTATAAATAATGTTATTATTTTGCAGCAGGACTAAGGAAATAGATTGTCACCTACCGCGATGCCTTCCTGAAGCAAAATTTATTTCCCGCGAACGAAGGTTGGAATAAAATACAGCCAATTTTTTGAAGCGTTATTCTAACCTAAAAAAAAATTAAGCATTACCGATTCTGCGCACTTTAGAGCTGTTAAATGCTTCTCTTTTACATAATATAAATGCATTATCTTATTAGCCCCGTATTATTTTTTCCTTATCGTTTTGGTTAATTTTAGTTTATGGTCGGATGTATTGTTTTTGTAAAACCATTTCATTAAATGCAATTATTTTTTCATAGGTAGGTAAGACAGCTTTCGCTACTACTTAGTAAGATTATTATTATGATAATCTTCGTGATACCCAACTCTTGTCATTGAACTGAACCTACAAGTATGAAAGGTATGTAAGTAGGTACGTTGTTGATGCTTGTGCTATCACCACCACATGTGAATCTAGCAGTGGACTCGCATTCAGGCAGGTGTCCCGTGACGGGCGCGTCGCGCTCGCAATTGAGCTGTCTGCGACCACACGTGGCCACTACAACATATTATAGTTTGCGAACTCGGTTAAGGTATCGGAAGCAAACTTTGTCAAAAAACGGAATGTTTGAAAATCGGAGTACCCAGACTCATCGATTGATGAGGGACTGTTTTTTTTTTACTACGTTGTTTGGTTATTTTATTACGATATAATCCATGACGATTATGCCTAGTTTTTTTGGCCCAAATAAAGTATCGTTTTTAATTTGATGTCAGCATTTCGCTAAACTCAAATTATTTCTCATTTCAACTTATCCACAAAACGAAAAGTTGTCCCGCGCTATGAGTTCGCCGGCTACGCTCAGCTTATGATAGCAAGTGAATTTCATTCGCCAGACGACCGCGGCAGACGTCCCTAATTGACTTGTCACCCTCACCGACCACACACTCTGACATACTGATATGATATACCTATTTACTTATTAAGTAAGACTAGACATAAAGCAGACCGTGTCTTTTAACATTAGTTCTCAAAGCAGTAAGACTGCACTAACATGCAACTACAACTACATAAGTAAGAAAAACTGTTTATTTTAATGTTCTATGGTACCATTATTTCCTCTAAACTCATAAATTAGTCTTAATTCTCGATTTGATAATACATATTTTGTTTTAATTGCCTACTAGATTGGATGACATGCTTTCTTTTGATTTAAATAATTTTCCTGAGTAATAGTGGCTGCGGCCAATAATAATAGTTGTAGTTGTCTATTTTAAACAAATGACATGAATATCCAAATAATCGTATTTATACATAGCAAATTTTTTTTAATTTTTATACCAGTAAATGTTGACGCGAAGTAAATGCGATGTGCGACTGTGCGAGGAGTGTTAATATTATTAAAAAGTCTTGAATCTTGCGTTAATCTTGCGTATATTAATATAAAGTTGGATACAGTGGATTCGTGCTCAACAAAGTAGTTGTAAAATAAATATCTTCATAACGCACAACATAGTATTCAATAAAACAATATATAAGTTGACTTTTGAATAACTATATAATTAACCATTCGACGAATTTACTGTCACGTCGAAATACAATTGAAAGGCGATTGATTATGGCACTTGTGCTCGGTTGTTGTAAACCGCAGTGTCCGATCGTCTATTACTTTGCCGAGACGCCGCTGAATTGATAGGGCACCTAGTCGACTAATTGTGATGTCACCGCAGCCGCGGCACAATGCAAAGCGCGCACTTACCTTAGATAATATTAGCCTAGGTATTTGACGTGCTAACTAGTTGACCAATTCGCGATCTGGTAACTTGCAACAATAGTGCACTTGCACTAATAGTTGTTGCTGATATTTCTTTTTAATTTTAAATATTCTGGCCTCCACAAATGCTGAAGAACACAAACCGTTCCATCACATCACGTTTCGTGCATATCACGCTATATTTAAAGTATTGTTGTAGATGAAATATGATTTGTGAGGATATTGATTGCTTGCGAACACGGTCTTTCTTTTTTGTGTTGTGGCAATAATATCTTTCCTACTTCTACATATTTTGTGTTAGGGGATCAAATTAGGTATATGCATAATAGATGAAACAAGTAGAAAATGTACAAAAAATGCTCTCATTTGTTTTCTAAGTATATTTCACGGTCTGTGATTGTAAGCCCGCATTGACTAGCGAACGAGCGCAATTAGCGACAAGGATTGTGATAAGCGAATTAACACTAACAGTTAACTGTAGGTATTGCAAGAACTTCAATTTGCATTCAGGTCGGTAGATGGCTAAATACATTTAAATAAGTCTGATATGGTGACCATTGCTTATTGAAATCCATAGAATAGGAGATAAAGTCCGTATGAAAAATTAAATTGTTTTGATTTCAACATAATAGAGGTTTCGCACTTATTAATAAGAAAATCTTTCGAAAACCATTAAAAAATATCCTGAAATAAAGAACCTGATCTGTCGTACCACGCCATTTGGTACCCGTGGATTTAAGGGCGTACACGCGCACCGTTTCAATATCCCATACAAAGTTCATAATGACGAACGAAATCCGATGTTTACCGAATTATTGAGCAGTTTTTAACCGAAATAACATGAATAAAATAATATACCGCGACCACTGGAGAAGTTTGGGGGAGGCTTTTGCCCAGCAGTGGGACAGTAATAGCTAAGTAAAAAATGTGAATGAAAAAAAAAAGGATTTAACTGTCTTTTCCTCTGATTTGTGTTGAAAAAGATATGATTGTATACGATATACCTTTATTTTTCCTTTTTGAAAGCATTGTTAATTTGATAAACTGCAACATTAGTTGGTGCCTTCCATTTCGAGCAGAAATTGAAAAAACATCATTAACTTCCATGGTTTAGGACATGTTTATTTACTTACATTTTATTGTTTGTGAAACAAGGTTGTGGTGTTAATCATATGAGGCTCCAAAGTAGGCTAGTACTGTTAGAGAAATATAAATAAAATAAATAAATAAAACATTTATTCAATAAATATGTAAAACATAATAATATATGTAAAACAGCTGTTCGTTAAGTTGTTAAAACTCACAAAAATCAAATAATTTGTAAGTGTTTCTTGTAACGTCCTTACCTGAAAGAATTTCCTACAATTACTAGCAATTAGATTTCTTTTAGGATGTCGTTTTGCAGAATTGTCAAGCTTGGAAAACACGCTTTTCGGCCTGAATCGCGTCTAAGCCTCTTAAGCAACATGTTTTTGGATATTCAACGCAGAATTATGCTGCTCCGACCTACTTCCTCTGTTCTGTGACTTACCAAAAAGCTGCACGGGTTTATATAGGTATTTCAATAGATCACAGAGCGTGTGAACTTGCGCTCGCGCAACCAGGAGGTAGTCGAACATATGAATGACAGCGCGTCGTGACCTCTGCGACTGGCGCGACCTCTGCCCTGACTCCTGGCGCTCGACCTCGGCCGGGTCTTCAGCAAATCAGCGCTGAGGCCGATGATTCTCCACCCGCGCGACGTGCGTGACGTCACGATGCTGCGTTACAGGGTACTTGCCACGCAATACAGTCACAGAACTTTTACAGAGAGATAATCACTTAGCCATCGCTATCTGTCCGTCTGTGTACCAGCGAGTCGCATGAGCTGCATCTTATACTACTATAAGTATATGTATGTGTGTGTACAGGTAGGTAAGTGTGAGGAGGCGGGAATGAAACGACTGTTCTCTATTGAGTCATGAGTGCAACTGTTTATTGCAATATAAACATGTGACAACCTGTGACCCCTACAGTATACCCCCCTTTTTTTAAAAAAAAATTGAAACAATCATAATAATAATGCATTGAATACATATTACAATGGAGGTACAATACATTTCTAGCTTACAAACTATGTTTACATTACTTGGAAATGTTTATCAGTTCAGCCGGAGCTGTAACTTGAAACTGATGACGCCTTTCTGTTACGATTAACTATTACATTGATATCATTCGAATATTTTTAGAACATAATTTTGATAAAGACAAGAATTGACTTAATTTTTAATAGTCACAAAAATGGCATTAAGTTATAATTTATAAACTTCCTATTTGAAATTGTATTCATGAATGTTACGTTAGTTACAAAATTTCGTTTTTATCTCTTATTTCTTAAAGGCTAAATATTCATAACATAGTAGTATGGAAATATTTAGTAAATGTATTCTAATTTAGTACATACAGAATCAAATATGCCGATTATGTATGTTGCGTTACATTGTTTTATGTATAGATAATAATAAATGGATGCAATAACAATTTTGTTTCTTTATAGTTTTATTTAACTATTTTTTTACTGCCAAATTTATATTTACTTACAATTTAATATGATAAACCTTTTACATAGCATGTTTACAGGTAATTTCACAAACACTTGCACTACACGTCACTGATACACTTTTACGCGACTTTTCACTATACCATTTGACGCGGTAGCGCCTGCTGTTGATGCTGCTGAGGATAATTATCACTGCGTCCTGCGACTACTTCTTGTCTGACTACTTTTCGGACACGCTGTATACACTTCTTGTATATTATATAGATGATGGCAATTATAATTACCATGACCACGATTGATATCGCAGTTCCATATTTCTCCATTTGTTGCTCGAAATGCGAATGTGTAGCATCATTTGCGCCATTTTGAGCGATAATGACTTCTTCGTTTCTTTTCTCAGTGCTGTACGTTTTACCCATTATGAACAGAATTAAGTTACAGGTTCTATGTTAACGTTACGATAACTAAGTAGATTATGATCTATTGTGTCCTAAATCATAATTTAATTAAAGAGTTTTTATTTTTGCTAAATCAACATGCGTCATTATTGGCCTGATTACCAATTGCGACATGACGATGAGTTATACTAATGTTTGAGACATACTACTTATTTCGCGCGACTCCGCTCGTTACATTTTAATAATATTATAATTTATCATTTATGTTTGTTTTATACTTCAATTATGTTTGTATGAAACACATTACCCTTACTTATTAAAAATGTGATTTATAAAATAATTATATATAATTACGAGAATCTGACGGGTGGTTTTATGACCCTGCCTCTCCTAGATTTTTTAATACATGATTTTATGCTTTCCTCTGCTGAAGATACATTTTCTTGTAAAATATACGCAGGTTTTAACCTATCTATTGAAACAACTAATTCTCTATCCGGAAGTTGCAACTTATACACTTTATCGTATCTCTCTAATATCTTATAAGGACCTTGGTACGGACAAGTTAATGATTTTTTTATCATGTCATTTCTTACAAATACATGCGAACATGTTCTTAAATCATGGTGTACGAAAAATGATTTTGAGTATTTATTATTAATATCTTCCTTAATGGGTTTCAATTTATTTATAGTATCATTAATATTCTGTACGATCGTATAAGGTTCATTAATGGTATTTCCAGTTTCTGAAAAGAATTCACCTGGCAGTCGTAAGGATCGTCCATAAACCATTTGAGCGGCGCTTATACCTATGTCTGACTTACTTGCAGCCCGGAGTCCCAACATTACAGTAGGAAGTTCCTGTGCCCAATTCTTACTACCGTCTAGACGTGCCATTAACGATGCCTTGACACATCGGTGCCATCTTTCTATAGCTCCATTACTTTGTGGATGGTACGGAGTTGTTCTTATCTTTTGTATACCTAAATATGACATTAAAATTGAAAATAACTTGCTCTCAAATTGCCTACCCTGGTCGCTTGTGAGCTTAATAGGGCAGCCAAACCTACAAATCCAACCCTCATACAAGGTTTTTGCTACAACATCAGCTGTTATCTCTTTTAATGGAAATGCCTCTGGCCAACCAGTGCACCTATCTATTGCTGTTAGACAATACCTATAATCATCTGTAGTAATAGGCAGTGGTCCTATCAGGTCTATATGTATGTGGTCAAATCTATCAACTTGAGAAAATTTGCCGTAACTAGAATTTGTGTGTCTATTTATCTTAGCTTTTTGACAATTAATACAAGTTTTAGTCCATAAACCTATATCCTTGTTCATGTTTGGCCAAAAAAATCTATCTTTAATCATTTGCCGTGACGTACGCAAACCTGGGTGACTAATGTTATGAATAGCATGAAAAACATCTTTTCTAAATTTCTCCGTAAGATAGGGTCTGGCAGTTCCAGTTGAAATTTCACAATAAATAGCCTTATGTGTGTTTGGTAATAAGATTTCTTTTAATTGGTGTTTCGAACTGTTTAAATACATTTTGAGCTCCTCATTAAAACTTTGATCTTCTGCTAGTTTTTCAAAATTGATAACGCTTGAAGTGCATTCTATGGTATCTACTCGGGATAATGCGTCCGCGACAATGTTATCTTGTCCACTTACATGTCGAATATCCGTGGTGAACTCACTTATAAATAACAACTGTCTGACTCGCCTCGGGCTCTCTTTATTGTTATTTTTACACAATTTGGAAAAAGCGAATGTTAAAGGCTTATGGTCTGTGAAAATTATCAATTCCTTACCCTCGAATAAGCATCTAAAATGTTCCATGGCCAAAAAAATTGCGAGTAACTCTCTATCGTATGTGCTATATTTTTTCTGTGTCTCATTCAATTTACGTGAAAAATAACCTAGAGGATGCCATTGACCATCGACATACTGTTGCAAAACGGCTCCGACGCAACTATTCGACGCGTCAGCGAAAAGGGCAAATGGCGCGTCGATAGACGGGTACGACAACGTGACTGCCTCCATGAGTTTATTTTTGCATTCCGAGAATGCTTGCTCGGCATCCGGTGTCCAACTTATCAATGTTTTGTCATTCTTTTTAGCGTTACAAGTGAAACTATCTAATATTTTTAGGTATTCGGCAGCTTTAGGTAAATGATTCCTATAAAAATTGACCATGCCTAAAAATTTTCGTAGCTGACTTACGTTTTGAGGTTTCGGATAGTCTAAAATTGCTTTAACTTTGCTTTCTAATGGTTTGATACCTTTCACTGTGACTTCATACCCCAAAAATTCTATACTCGTTGCCTTGAATGTACATTTCTCTAAATTAATTGTTATACCGTATTCATCTAACCGTTTAAATATTTGTTCTAAGTGCTCGTTGTGTGTTGTATCATTTGCTGATGCAATCAAAATATCGTCGCAGTAACAGTACACGAAGTCTAAACCTGATAACACTGAGTTAGTCATAAAGCGTTGAAACGTTTGGGAAGCGTTTCTCAAACCAAAGGTCATGCGCTCGAATTCATAAAGTCCAAATGGTGTAGTAATAGCTGTTTTTGGTATATCATCTGGATTAATTAAAATGTTGTGGTACGCTTTTTTTATGTCGATTTTAGAAAATACTGTTTTTCCATTAAGTAAATATGTAAAATCTTGAACTCTTGGGACCGGATATCTATCAGGCTTAGTGATGGCATTCAAAGCTCTATAGTCACCACAAGGGCGAACTTGACCATCTTTTTTGGGAACTAAATGTAAGGGACTAGCCCATGCCGATTTCGATGGTCTACATATACCTGCTTCTAACATGTTTTTGAATTCTTCTCTAGCTAACTTATAACGGTTAGGTGGTAACGGCCTAGGTTTACAAAATACAGGTGGACCTGTAGTTTCTATATAGTGATAAACTGAATGCTTAGGTGACTCTTTGAATGACAAAGGTTTGAGAACCTCTGGATATCGCTTCAATATATCATATACCGGGTGATCGCTTCGCAAGGTCGAAATAGCCAACTCAGAATTGTTTACGATCGATCCATACACTGCAAAATTAGTTAATTTATCTAATAAACAACGGCCATTAATATCAATGATTAACCTATGATAGTTAAGAAAATCTACTCCTAAAATAGGTTGCTTAACGTCACATATTATGAAAGTCCACTTAAATGATCTCCTCAAATTTAGGTCTAGCGTGAGCGTCTTGGTTCCGTATGTTTTTATTTCAGAACCGTTTGCTGCGAACAATTTAAAGTTGGAGTTATGACATAGATCCTGTTTATTTTTAATTACTGATCTGGGCAAAACCGATACATGTGCACCTGAGTCGATTAAAAATCGTATACGAGAGATTCTGTCACTTACAATCAGGCGGTAGTCCTTAATCGTGCAGCCTCCCGCCGTCTGCTGCACTTCATCTAGTTTCCCAATGACGCTGGTGGCGGTGTCTGCGATGGTGCTGTGGGGTTCCTCCAGTTGCACGGTGGTACACACTTCCTGGCTCGCGCTCTGAATCTGTAATGGTACGAACACAACCAGTTCGGACTCTCAGGCGTCCTGCCGCTCCTGGTAGCTGACCGGGAAAAATTCCTGTTCCTGCTCCTGCTCCTACTCCTGTCTCTGTATCTCTCCCTGTCCTGATGCATTTCTGCCATTTTCACGTTTATTTTTGATATCTCCGCCATTATTGCTGCTACATCGAATGCTGTTACAGGTTCTTGTCGACTACGGGATACCTCACTGATGCGTGCCGGCTGGTAGGTTTCCATGATTTTGTCCGCTACGCTTGCAAGACTATCTAGGTCCTGGGACGATGTCACTGTGAGGACAGCTCTCACTGAAGACGGTAAGTGACCTTGCCAAAGTATATTCAGGGTGTCATCTTCTATTTTTCCTCTAGCTAATTCCTTCATTCTTCTCAGCAGTTGACTGGGTTTTTGGTCACCCAATTCTACTTCCGATATCAATTTCTGGATCTGTCTCGTCTCCGACTCTTCGTATATTTGCAGAAGTCTATTTTTCAAGGTTTCAAATTTATTGTACTCCGGTGGTTTCGACAATATGTCTGCCACTTGCTGTATGGCCTCCTTGTTCAGTTTTGCCACGACCATGTAATATTTGTTAGCATCCGACATTTTTTGGGGTGTCAAGATGGCTTCCACTTGTACAAACCACAGGCGTGGGTTCTCGGGCCAAAAATCTGGAATCTTGCCTGCAACCGTGACTGCAGAGATGTCAGATACGTTTCCTGGTGGCTCCTGGGCTGGTGCTGGAGCTGAGCTTGCCGGCGGCGGCATCGGCGGGTCTGCATAATTCGCCGGAAACATGTTTTCACGCAAAACGTCCGAACACAACCGCGAGCAACGCGTATTCTATCGCGGGTCACCACATATAAGTATATGTATGTGTGTGTACAGGTAGGTAAGTGTGAGGAGGCGGGAATGAAACGACTGTTCTCTATTGAGTCATGAGTGCAACTGTTTATTGCAATATAAACATGTGACAACCTGTGACCCCTACACTACGGCCCAGTTTTTTGATGAAGGAAAAATACCTTAATCAATGTTCATTGAAATAGCAATTCTGACATTTGGTCAAGGTAGTTTCTCGTCAAAATGCACACAATCGTTAATATTCAACCGCTGGTAACGTAACTTTACCATTACTACTGATAAAAAAACTGGCCCTTACTGTTACATTTTTTTAATTCATTGTGACAGTAACAGTTAGTGAATATTTCTAAAGATAGACATATTAAAAAAATATTATATTTCATTAGAAAACGCCACCTAAGGAATTACCATTTCATGTTCAACTGACTTACATTCATTTGATTTGAATTAGTATTCATTAGCATATCTACTAGGTTAGAGGGTACACACTACATTAAATGCGATAATTCCTATATTAAATGAACGACACAAACTTTTCTAGTAGCTCTTCCTCGTTTCCAGCCCTTCGCTTGGCACGTGCACACTTTGTAATAACTATAAATTATCAAAATATAAGCCTGGTCGACCGGCGCGGCGCGGCAGCTGTCATCGCTTCGTTTTATATTTGTTTTTGCAGCATCACTATATTTTTCTGTAGTGCGGATGTTTCATTGTCAATTTTAAGTAGGTACCTACTACAAGATAGATTAGGCGCTACGATTAAATACTCAATCAAGGTTTACTTAAATAATTAATAATATTATAATTTTAATACTTTCAATTTTGTACAGTAAATGAATTAAAAAAATACTATTTATACATTTATTTCAAAATAAAGTATCTATACAATAATTCGTTATTTACATTTTCTTTTGCAAAATTCCTATTTTCGGATTTATATCTGATAGTAGGTACTACTCCTACCTATAGGAGGTTTATGAGTTACTCATCTTATCCCATATTATTTGTGTATAAACCTGTTTTTTTATGATAACAATAGCTTTTTGTTAACGAACATAAATAAATAGAAGATGTATTCATCACCAAGCCACGTAATCCATCCACTAACTAAAAAATATAGTTCTGTAGTTGGTCGTTATTTCTAAAAAAATAACACCAGCTCCTTTGACTATTCCTTTTTAGCTTTCAGGAATGGGTATCCTTAATTAATTACATAAACTGCAAGCAAAATGCTGTGTTTGAAGCTTCTTTCGTAATGTCAGTTAGTTCCTTCTTTAGCCTTCTTTCAGGCGTATTGAGTAACTAAATAGCGACTGACTGAATCAACTCTACTTTTGCTTACAACCAGAAGCATTGCAGATTTTATGATCTGGTGTCAACAAAATACACGTAAATTTTGTGTTGGCTACAGTAAAATCGTCTATAAGCTACACTATTTGAACATTTTATGGCCGATTTTTCGATAAAACTTATCAGATTTAAAGCGACAGATTGAAAAAAGATACTTACAGTTACGTATATTGCTGACAATTAGGTGACATTTTCAAATTAGCCATATTGTGTTCTGTTCGACGAATATTTCTTATCTGACTATTGACAAATTAATGTAAATAAAGGCATTCACATTAATTTTTGTAGTAAAAAGGTCGTGTTTTGCCCACTAGCTTTTAACTTGTAACAAGGTGCTGCGGGTTTCAACTAACTTTACGTCGCGGCCGCGGGCGCCGTCATAAATCCGAGCAGATACGCTTAATGTGCCTCTCCGCCGTTAATAGCCTATTTGTTGTCTCGTTAAAGCCTTTTTATCATCCCTTTTGTGCGAAAATGTGACGTTATCTCCCTGAAAACAATCGTACAATCCGCATATTGCGATTATTATTTTGACACGCGCCCAAAACGGCCTGCTTCTAGTTTTTCACAAAGTAAGATTAAAGCCAGGCAAACACATTGCGTAACTATTACAGCTTCATTCAAAGAAATCTAAAACTTTGTCTGCGTCTGTGTCTTCGCGAAGATACTTTCCGAGGTGAACGGTCACTGCGACAAAGTTGAAAGAGTCTCAGTTACGTAGTAATAATAACCTGACGCGTGACCCGACGTTGACGGGACTGTATTTAAATACTAATTTCCTTATTCATAATAACTCACACGGTATTTTAAACCTATTTTAAGCTATTACACTGTTTTGTCTCGTTCCTTGGCGCTGTCATCATTTGGCAGAAAGTAACGAAAAAGTGTAATAGCTAAAATAGGTTTAAAAGACCGTTTGAGTTATTATGAATAAGGGGGTAAGAGTATAATTACAGATTGCAGACTCCCTCGAAGGTTCGTGACTTGTCGCTGCTTTTTGTGACAGTTGTGCGCGCGTACGTTGACAGACAGCTTGTATATTTAGCGTCGTCGCTTCGTCACTCGTCACTCATCATCACCAACGAATATTTTCGACACAACTACTAAACTGAATCTTTCCTGACTGAATTAGATTCATAATGTATTCTGCAGTCATGTGGTCACAAAAACTAAAGCGATGACAAAAAAGATCCAAGAAGGATTTACAAAACATGTGTTTACTGAAATATTGTAACTATTTGATTTAACAGTATTACTAGTATTAACTCGTCAAGTATGTGTAAACGAGACACAATATAAATTCCATTGTTATGCGACTCCCGGGTGTCGTTTGATACCAGACTGATTAAAGTAATCATAATTATTACAGAAGTCTAGGTAAGGCGATAAGCCGCTGAGAGCTATCAAATCAACAACCAAAGCGGGGTATTTCGTTGGTTACTGTGTTTTAGCTATTTTAAGGCTGCGTAAATATTTGCAATATTATTGATAGTTTAAAAAAAAAGTTAAAATATGTATGTATCGTTGAAGGTTTTTTTAATACGTAAATAATAATGTCTTTTTTCTTTTTTTTTACTACCTAAAAGAAACTCGTGTCAGTTAAGTATACCAGTTGTAACTCAAAAACGTGTGGACCAATTTTCACGATTTTTACTTTGTTGAATTTGTCTTAGCACCGATTACAATAATAACCATAAAACGGAATTAGGTGGGACGGGACTGGGGCTAAACGAAGTTCGGGGATCGCTAGTCAACTACAAGGATATTGCCGACCGGCCTTCGGGTTTCCAAAGCATGCTCAGTGCGTTGGCATTTTCCATTGTTTTGGATCGAAGAATATTACGGAAATTAGTATCACATAAAATGATGGCGTGCCTCAATCTATATACGATGCGAGATGTCAGTTAGGATAAAGCTGTGCGATAAAAAGAGACGCGAGATATGATGCAGCAGAACCATTTTTGACGGCTGTCAAACAGTTAGGAGCCCAAAAGAGCCTCGCTGAAAATTTCTTTCATGTGATTTTTTATAATTTCGATTGAAATTGTGTATATTTAAGAGAAATTGTGCTTCCGAAACATGGGGACTTGATCGGTGATTGATTATTGTTCATTACAGCAAAATAACCCTTACAACTTCTCATTTAAGAGGTAAATTAGTCCAAATCGAAGCCTCTCAATTCACGATTTATATTTGCCAATTCGGTTTAAATTTAAAGTACGAAGTATGCTTATTCTTTTCTATAAACATTAATGTTATGTAAAAAGTAAAGACAAAATAACATTTAATGCATGTTTACGAATATTTTGTGAAAATAAATAATTTTTCGTTTTACACTAAGGCTGCATGTTCGATATTTAGTGTCGACTGTTTATCATGCGGTAAACTAATATATTTAACCTAGGCAGATAAGTATGAATCACCTGGACGAAAGGTTATCTCATTTTAAGATACTAATGTAACTTACTAAAATTGGTTATTGTCATCCAAAATCGGTTTCGTTTGACAGCTTTTATTTGTTCTTCTATTCCGATAGGAATATTAATTTTATGTTCCTACCAGATCAAGTAGTATAAAAACGTTCAGAAAGTAGGTAAGGGAAAATGCAGTGTCAAACATTACGCAAAGAGGCCTTCGTTCAGAAATTTCTAGTAGATAATATTTTTTTTGTGTGTGTCTATGTGTTTTTCAGCTATGTGTGCCTCACGTTTTGTTTTTACACTATTAGAGCATTCAAATCCACCACAGCCATTCTGTTGCACGGTCAGCCGTTGTGGTACTCAAAAAATCTGGCATTGGCCCATTGTTTTTGTAGTTATTTCAAAGTTTATTTAATATTAATGAAAATACACTTTATTATAAACAAATGAGTATCTAAATGAAAAATGCATAAGTGTTGTAAAAATGCGGATGACGTAACAGTCACCACACCTCAAATGCAATATGAGTATTTTAATGATACATTTTGTCGTAATTTACATTAACAAACATTCCTCGCTTCACCGAGACAAAGCTAACACAACTCGACTCCATATACCTGCTTCGTCTTTTAATTTGATACTCTGCACCACGAACTAACAGAGTAAGGAAAAGCAAACCTACAGAAGTACTATGAGCTGCACAATTACAGCTGCCAGGCTCACTCACGTATACGAGCAGTTTCGCTGTTGAGGTTTTGTTTTACACCTTTGTTAGACAATATTGCTAAGTAATAAACACTGCCTTCAACAAATCATGTTCTCGAGACTTTAATTTACTATTATGCAGTCGATTATAAGGTATACTAATTGTATTTATTTAAAACTAGCTGATATTGCATTTTTGTAGGTAGTCTACTTTGTTTAAAATATAAATTACTGATATAATTATATATAATATAATAATATATAGTATATGTAATATAATAATATATATAATTAGTAGGTAAACTGCCACTTTAGCTATAAATTACTTCTCGTTATTTAAAATAAATTATCAGAGGCGGTTTGTTTTACTCATTTACCAAACTAAGACACCTAAATACCCAATTACCTATTAAAACCAAAAAACACTTTTCTAACATGAGCCCTAAAACTACTCGTATCTTGTTATCTCCAATAAAATGGCAGGTTTCAGGGCATAATATAACGATATCGCCTGACCTAATATTACGTTGTTCCGAAAGCTGATACTACCTGTTTAACTAAGAGTAATTAATTATTGTTAGTGATCTACTTAACGCGAAAAAGGTGCGCTCCAGTATGCGACGCTGTAAAACTAATAACCCGCACACCTAAAACGCCCTGTTCAGGTAATTTACTTAAGTCTTTAATTGACTATAGCGTCACACTAACATAATTAAGAGCGGACTTATTTGAATTTTATTCTGCTTTTTTTAAACGTTGGTCTATCATGTACCTAAAAGTAATCTACAGCGTAGGAAGGCTTCGTTCAAAACAATAATTTTTGTAACAACCCTCATAGTTTCCACGCCAAACTTTACTCCATATAGTATGTATGGTGCGATAAAACAAAGGGAATAGTATGCGTTTAATTTCTGAACAGCCCGTGCAGTCGGCGTGCACCACGCTGCAATACGTGCACCCTAACTTATCCAATTCCGGCAGGGGGGTAGTTGGGGAAGGGGAGGGGGCCCTTATCACTGCCGCCAGCTTTTGGCAACAAATCTATTGTGTTCCTCTCCGGTAGTGCATACAGTTTCTATGAGTACGAGTCAGAAATAGTTTCACAAAACAATAGGTACTTTATTAATTTCGATGGCATTGGCAGTAAAGTTATATACTGGCATAGATTGCTTATTGCGTTCGCATATCTAACAGACCTTTAAAGATATCAAGAATGAGCGAAGTAAAACATGGCTGCCCGAAACCTAAAAACAGGTTCGTTCATAAAGTAATATCCTATACTTAAACCATTTGTGAGATATCGACATACAAACTGCAATCGTCCGAATTTATCTGCAAAACCAAGCTTACCTCCGTCGGTCAACAATATTGTAATAGTGAAAATTGCTTAAATTCGTATCGGCTGGGTTAATTGCGGGTTGCGGGCTGCCGGGCCGGCGGGGTTACGCTAAGCTTGTACCGAAGAATCGCCACTGCACTGTTCCGGACCTTTAGTCTTTCTTTTCTTTAAAAAACAACTTGTTTTATTTGAGAATGATTCCGCTTAGTTTTAAATTTTTCTTAATTGTTTTTTTTGTAAGGGAGCAGTGGAGGAAATATGTTGTATTATTTCATTGATGATGAACTCCATTCGTTTAAATGTATAAGGTACTGGAGGTAATTAAGGCCCGGAGCTAAATAAGGCCCACAGTTCGTATTTCGCGCGAAAATGTGATTTCTTTCCTGTGTGACTTACGCATACATAGAACGAGTCACAATAAGCACGGTTTGGCAACGTCGCGCACCCCGCGCGCTTCGTTTCGTCAGTAGCGAGCCGGGTCTCGTACTGACTTGAGGGTATGTCGCAAATTATAATTTTCGCTGTGGAATAAAGGTAAGTTTTGATGAATTTTTCCTACTGTTTAATAAAATAATGTGTTTGTTGAAGTAAGTGCATATTCTAGTTTGTGATATTAGCGTGTTTTTATGTTTCAATTGCATATTTTAATTTTTTTTCGATGAGTGTGCCGATAGGTTGTAGGTTTAATAAGGCCCACCGATTTTGGCTCTGGGCCTTATTACACTCCTAACTGGATTTGGTTAATAATATTGATTTTGTGCTCTCTTTTTTATTCAAGTAGCACTTTTCTTCAGTTTTAGTTAATTTTCGTTGTTAAAAATATTTGTTTTCAAGGTGCACCCTAAAGTGGTCAACAGTGGTCAAATAAGGCCCAAAAAAATTTGTTTCAGATTTTATTAACAATTTTGTTTTTCTATGAAGGGAAATTCAGTTTAATTTGTTATTATAAGTTTATTTTTTGTTAAAATTTCATTTAAAATGTCTGTTTATAGTTTGGGCCTTATAATACTACAGTAGTTTAATAGGCCCAGCGAAGGCTTTTAAAAAAATGTGCATTTCAAGTATTTATATTAAAAAAGCAAAAATGATTCAGTGCGTCCTAAATATTTAATAAATATTCTAATTATTACTGATTGAATTATTTATATTAACCCGAAAATGTAGGATTTTTGAGGGCTTCAAGTTAGGTGGGCCTTGTTTGCCGCAAGTACCTTACTTTATTTCAATTTCCACAGTAAAACCTTAGTTATCGCCGACATGTCGGAAATCCTAACCGCAGCGTAGCGGTCAGTTCCCGCCGTGTCAGGTTTTCGACGGCACTTTTGCGTTTACTCAGGGATTCATGTGCTGTTCAAATACAAACGTTGTCATCCGCCAAACGCGTAAAACGCTTCGTGCCGACTTTATAGCCACATGTAAGGATAAGAGCCGGGGAAAAAACAACTGTAACAAAAATTTTACAGCGCACTAAAAGGCTTTTACCAAAATATACCTCGCCTATAAGATATTATATATTATTAATAGATATATAGCATATAAGATATTATTTAAAAATTAAATAAAGTCTATGTAACTAAGACACATG
The DNA here is from genome assembly GCA_963584085.1 of Pyrausta aurata. Lineage (NCBI taxonomy): Eukaryota > Metazoa > Arthropoda > Insecta > Lepidoptera > Crambidae > Pyrausta > Pyrausta aurata. The sequence continues at coordinate 91,082 of OY757251.1, read as the reverse complement.
CGTCCTACAGATAGGTATTAGCCTAGATAACTCCGTATAAACTTACAAACTCCTAACTTTACCTCGTTATAATGTAAGTGCTGATTATGAAATCATTTGAGTACTTCGTTGGAAGCTGATGTTTTAAAAGAAAAACAGTACCCCAATCGCGAACATTTGACATATTCGACACGTAATCGTAGCGAGTCTAGTGTCGAGTAGTGAGCATTACCGCAGATGACGTTATACTCAACAACAACAGTCCTGATACAAATTGAATGATACATTTTATTAAATTATTGAAATATTGTTTGTTTCAAGTATCAATTTTTTGTTTGTGTTATATCCAATAGAGGGGCTATCAAATTCTCATATAAATGATTACGTTACTATACGAATACTTTGACGCACTTATTCGTGATTGACGTACAGAGTAATAAAACCAAGTAGTTATTATTATTTTAACTTAAAAAAATAATAATATCCAATTTACATTTATGAAGCCTTTAATATTAACCTTTAGCGTCGATAAACTTGTCTAGCGGTGATTTACCAAATCACCTGCAAGCAGAACTTGACATCTAAGTAATAGGTTTAGGGTTAGTAGGCTAGTATAAGTTCACCATTTTGTTTTTAAATATTGTTTGTAACCTTTTTTTACATCATTTCAATAAAAAAAATACCTGGTACCTTTTGCTATTTCATAAATTTGAAATGAAATGAAATGAACCTCTTTGTATAATTTCTTGACCTCAGGACATAAGGTTCCAAGAAGATTTTTAGGGATGTTTTCCTCTGTAATTAATATAAATGAATGTTATTATCTATGATCAATCAAGGTCTCTTGACTTGACTTGAAAATGAGTCTGCATTTTAGATGTTTGTTTATATGACAATGTCTACCCTCTATGTGGTAGCGCTAATTGTCAGGCAAACATAAATGAATACTTGCTTAATAAATTGAACACTTGCTTTGTGGCAGTATTGATGCAACTAGAGGACAAATGCTAATTGTCTAGTAATCAGGTTGGGTGTTAATTTGAAATTAATACAGCATCAACCCCTTGCAATATGTCAGTTCATGTACTAGAGGACAATGTCTACCCGCTAAGTGGTAGTGCTAATTGTCAGTTTATAAACTGTAAAAAATCCATTTAATATGCGTTTCTTTTGAAGACAATGTCTGCCCGCAAGTGACAGCGCTTATTGTCTATATAGTTTTGCAAGTATATAATGTATCAATAACCCACCTGGATTAAAAAGCTCAGTTTTTGCATTACTCAGCGGCAACCTGTCTTTTGTTGGACTGCCTATTAGAGTCTCTTCCTCACTCTCTGATTCTTCTTGTTTCTTTGGCAGTTTCCTTTCTCGTTTTCTTATTTCCTTCTTTAATTTTTCTAAATGTTTTCCCTTTCCCATTTTGAAAGCACGCACTTATAGATTACTCGTAATTCAGTTACCAGTTCAACCACTTTCCGCGAATGTTTGATTTTTGGAAGTGAGAAAAAAACGAATTTCTTGTGTCAACCGAAAAAACAACCATTTCCTATTTCCGTTTTGTCAATAGTAGAGTAAACGGTCAGTAGAAAGACAATAATTAAGCTTAAAATAAAAAAATAAAACTCACCAGAAGGTATGCCGCAAGAAAAAAACAAAACATAACCTTGTTAGGTTGGTGTTTTTATAACCTTACAAATACACTGTCGATTCAGTTTCACGAACTTTATACACGAAGTATTTTTACTTTTAACATTTATTTCGCCATTTATCTTCGATTTTCATAGTCACAATTTAAACTCACCTTGATTTTAGCGCATTGAGACGCTCCTTTTTATGACCTCAGGTTTTTTTTTTTTTTTTTACATACCGATACTCCCCGATTCTTACAGCTATTCCTTTATGAACCTCATGTTTCACTGCTGAAAATAACACTTCAAAACCGCGATACATTCCGTAAATATCGCTAAACTTGTAAATAAACATAACACGAAACTGTGACGGCATGGCGCACAAAACACATATTTTATTTTTTTTTAATAATAAGTTTTACGGCTTTGGACGAATCCTTCTTGCCAAATCTTCAATGTTGCTATATTTTCTAAGCTTTGTTACCCATATTTTTGTCTTGTCGACATTGTTTAGTGCATGCACAGTATGAATTAGTATTCATCATCATAATATCTTCAGTCAGGGTTCAGTTTTGTTTAAAACAGCATCATGTAGATGAACGCGTACATTACACGTCTTGAAATGTAGAAATCACATATTTAAATAATTCTTCATATGTGTCTGTGTTCTTTAACAAAGATGGCAATAGGCGGGGAATTTCTTCTTGTTTATATATCTTTATTAAGCCATCTATTAATACCATTCTTTGCAAAGTAAAGGCAGGGCAGTTGAGCATTAAGTGATCCAGGGTGGCTGTATCATTGGTGCAAAAATCGCAAATGTCTGAACGTATGAGATTGATTCTTTTTAAATGTGCTGGAAACTTGCCATGTCCTAATCTCAGTCTATTCAACGTTGTGATAAATCTTCTTGTAGGCGAATGTAGTTTGAAAAACCACGGTTTGCTTGGTATATTTTCTTGAATGTCTGCATACCATTTTCCTTTTACTTGTTTGGTCCTTTCCCATTCTTGTCTCCAGTTTTCATACATTCTTAACTTCAGTTGTGAAAAGTAATCCGTAAATGGCACAGGTGGAGCTGAATATTGCGATTGAAAAGATGGTATTTGAATTTTCATTAAGCTGTCCACAGTTTCATTTCCTGATATTCCTTGATGTGCTGGTACCCATAGAAATTCTATGATTTGGTGAGGATTTTCTTGAATGTACTGTCTAATCATGGTTATATATATATTGTTCTTGTACGATATTTTAGGGTTTTCCAGTGAACTCAATACACTCAGTGAATCCGTAACTATCAAAAATTTGTTCACGTCTTCAATTCTACTGATATATTGTAATGCCGCATAAATGGCGTATGCTTCTGCCGTGAAAATTGATGCATTCTTGTCTAAGGTGAAACACCGTCCGAATTTTCTCTTTGAGTCATAGTATGCTGCTTTAGTGGAATCATTAGTCTTCGAGCCATCCGTATACATATATCGATATTGTGGTTTTTCTGTGTTTATAAAATGTAAGAACTCTTCATTGTTCAATACCTTATTCTTGCAAATAGAAGGTTTTGTTGTCTGAATTTCTAATGTACTAAGATCCCATTTAAGACTTTGGCCTATGCATTTACATATACATTTTAAATCTTCAATTTGCTCACTATTTACAATCGAGTTATTCTTATACCTATAAATGTAATTTTGATTGGCTAGAGCTTTAACACAAAATTTTTCCGCTAAATATTTTAGTCTAATAAATATTGGCGGTATGCCGGCCTCTATTTCTAAAGAATTTATAGGAGTAGAACACATAGCTCCTGTAATAATTCGTAATCCTTTATTTTGTAATACTTCAAGTTTTCGAAATAGAGACTGACTGATAAACTTTCCATAAATAATCAAGCCATAGTCATAGTGACTTCGAACAATAGATTTGTAAATCATATTAAGCAATTTGGGATCCATTCCCCAGGACACACTAGCTAAACAACGCATTATATTTACACTCTTTTGCATTCTATTTACAATTTTTAAAACATGAGAATTAAATGTCATTTTAGTGTCAAATATTATACCAAGAAACTTTTTCTCCTCAACAAAATTAATATTTACAGAACAGTAACTCAAACTAATATTTACAGTATAAAAATCTATTGTCTTACTAAAGATCATCGCCGAGCTTTTCTGTGGATTTATTTCCAAATTGAGTATACAATTATAATACAGATAAAGTTTCTGCAAGGCGTCGTTCAACTTATTAATTGCTAGTTCTAGATTCCTATCAGATGTATAAATAACAATGTCATCTGCATATTGAAGCATGGACAAATGGCGTATTGATACATACTTATGGAACAATGCAGTATATAATGCGTATATCAATGGAGACAAAGTGGCCCCCTGCATAACACCTTTATAAGCCAATTTTGGACCGATTAATGAATTGTTGAATTTGATATAAACTTTGCGAGCATAAAAAAAGTTGAAAATCCACAAGCTTATTTTGCCAGGGATATTGTAGCCATCTAAAATTTTGACAAGAGTAAATAGATTAATATTATCAAAAGCTCCACTTACGTCCAGAAAAGTACTTACTAAATATTTATTGGTCAAAAAAGCTTCATTAATATCTCCTGCAAAAGTAACTAAACTATCAGTTGTACTACAGCCCTTGCGGAAACCAAATTGTTCTGGTGGAATTAAAAGTCTGGATTCTGCATAAGTCTCAAGCCTACTTTTAATCATGTTTTCAAATATTTTACCAACACACGATGATAAAGATATAGGTCTATAAGATTCAGCGAAAAGTGGATCTTTCTCAGGCTTCAAAATAGGTACGACAGCTATTGTCTTCCATGATGGAGGGATTTCATTTTCTTGCCACAGCTTATTAAAGATATGCAGTAGAACTAGTTTAGCTGACTCATCTAGATTTTTTATTAATAAGTATGGAATAGTATCGAGACCTGGAGTTGTATCTTTTTTACTGTCTAGAGACAAATTAAATTCTTCGAACGTAAATGGACTAATTAAATATGAATTCAGGTCATTTTTCTCAAAATATCCTGTTAGATCCTCAATATCATCGCATTGTTGGTTGGGAGCTATTCTGTCTAAAAAGTCATTTACAAAACAATCTTCTTTGGGTTTAGAGGTGCTATATTTACAATTAAACCTTTTTATAAGATTCCAGACTTGGCTAATAGGGGTGTTTCTATCAAAGCTTGAGCAATAAGTCTTCCAGGTATCCCTTTTTTGTTGTTTTATAATTAACTTTTTAGCCGCATCCTTTTTTTTATAAATCATATAATTATCTATGGTTGGATATCGTCTATACATATGTAAAGCAAGTTTACTTTCACTTACAGCATTTGCGCAAATGTCATTCCACCAGGGAACTGGTTTATGAGACTTGGACTTACAATTAGTATTTTTAACTAAAGGCACAAATTCATCCCTAAGTACATAAAGTAAATCACAAAATTGTTCATATGCTATTAAGCAGTCAGTTTCTAACATAACATTATTAAACAACATTTTAGATTTTTCTTTGTAACTTTGCCAATCTGCCTTATCATATTTGAATTTCTCAAAAGGAGGTCTATATTCAAACAAATCAATATTTACATCAATATTTACAAATGTTGGAAAGTGATAGCTACCAAGTGTATCATCCTTATAAACATACCAATCTGCAGAAGTTGCCAAGCATGGGGATATTAAAGCAATATCTATGGCCGATGGTGACTGATTAGGGCGATTAAGAGTTGTAGTTTCACCCGTGTTTAATATATACAAATCTGTTTCTTCAATCATATCGTACACTTGAATACCCCTAGGCTTAGTAACCTGAGATCCAAAAGCTGTATGATGGGCGTTAAGGTCTCCCATAACTAATAAAGGAGATGATAATGATGTTATAATATTTTTGAGTCGGGTAATAGGAAATCGACCGTTTCGGGGTGGACAGTATACTCCTAATATTGTTAAATAACTATCTTTTAATTTTACACTAATTGCTATTGTTTGTACCTTGTCAGAACTTTGAGTCATTATTTGCCTACTTTTAATGGAGGTTTTACATAATATGGCAACACCGCCGTAACCATTTTGTCTATCTTGACGGTAAACGTCATAGCCTTTAATTTTGACTTTATCCGCTGGACAAAGCCAAGTTTCATTCAAAACACAGATTAGTAAGAGTATGTTCAAAATACAAATATCAACATCTTGTGTCTGTCGTAAATGAATTATTAGTGGTAACTTGGGTTTTAAACTTTGAATATTGTGCTGCAAGACTTTTAGAGAACCTCTATCCATCTTTGCAGCAGTTTTTAATGAAAATTTCTTTAATAGTTGATGTGTTTATTGGTAGATTACTGTCCTTACTTGTGAGTTTGAGAAGTGTGTCAACAAGGGCTTTTAGAACTTTTTCATTGTTTATTACATCACTGAAAATATCTTTATCTGATTTAACAGTTTTTTTGGTTTGGTTTGGTAAAGGGGAATTCATTGCTTTAGCATATGACTTGTTCAGTTCAGGAAAGAATGAGCCTAGAGTTGTAAACTTGTTTGACTGTTTATTGCCTATTTTTGCTTTATTTTCTATTATTTTTTGTTGTTTTACTGGGCATGTCTTTGAAACAGCAATGTGTTCCCCTTTGCAATTAGCACAGGAAGGCTTATCTTGGTTTGTGCAATCTTTGTAATGGTGAGACTGTGAGCAAATTGAACATACCACATTACGTTTACAATACTTGGTCGTGTGGCCAAATCCCATACATTTAAAACATTGAATAACTGGCTTTACGTACTCTTCAACTGGTAATATGCATAAACCATAGTTTACAGATGCTGGGAGTACATTACCTGCAAATGTTACTGACACAGTCTGCAATGGAACTACACCATCTGGAGTCTTCTTAGTGAATCTGCGGACAGACAAGATTTCTTGGGAGCTAATCAACTTATCGAATAAGTGCTTGCAGCTTAAATCTGTTGGTATGAATTTAATGACTCCTGTTGATTCGGACGTCGAAGCCGGGATAAATGCTTTCACCTCATGTGAAGACAAGAATTGAGAGTTGGTCAAGAGAGAGTTGGCATTCTTAGCATTATCAAATATAATTGCGTATCTCAAAGCATTTACTCTTTTAATTTCCTTTACACCTTTGTTGTACCGACTAAATATGTTATTAAGGTATATAGGGTCTTTATTACCAAACTTCACTGTGTCGTTTACGCTTTCAATATAAACTGGAAAGACTGTACCAGGTGAGTTCACTGGATAGCTTCGGATATGATCTTGTTTGTAGTATGGTGCAAACTTGTTCTCTTCTTCCTCGTCAGACACATCTACTGGAGGACCAGCAGCCTTCCGCTTTTTCTTCGCCATATTACCGCCGCTTTCGGCACTCATCAAGAACACTCAGTCAAGATTTACTATAAGTTAGACTTGTGAAAATTAATTATAAACACGAGCAAAACTAAATCGAACCTCCCGCCTCGAAAGTTCCCGCCTTTTTTTTTGCACAAAACACATAATGAAGTTGTTGACAGATGACAGCACGTTCAGGAACCAAGTTTTTTTTTGGAGCTTTGAAACTTGTGATGGCGCTAGCATAGAAGCATAGACTACATATGTTAAATGGTGTCGGACAAAGAGAAAATATAATTTTTAATACTCATCCAAAGCTTCAAATTAAAATAATTCTTAAAATAAGTAGGTAAATGCATGCGTACTACAGACTAAGAAACACATCCAGACATCACACCTTTATTTCCTATGGATCCATGTGGAGTGTGTAGTGACCTGCAGTGCGATTCTGTAAGAGCTCATATGATACTTCGTATCTGAATCCGCCGTGAGTTTTGTAAATGGCATTCTGTAAACTCGATTGATTATTCGCACATACGCTAGCGCCACCCTTGCGAGTGCGGGAGTGAGTAAAACTAAATTGACCTTGAAATATAGTATGGGATGACATAATATCTGGTATTCTGTAAGGTAAATTCATCATCACTTCGATGATCACACCGCACTCGAACACGAATATAAGTGTCAGATAAAAAGTTAGTATTTTACGAGTGATAACAGACGTGATCCTTCCTAAATAAGTCATTTTTTAATAATTTAGTGCTAAAAAGCTGTTTTTTAGACGTGTTTGCTATGTGGAAAGGTGTAATATGTTTTTTTTACTGAAATCTACTAGAGATAATAAATAACCTAAGTAAAGGATTTCGTTAAAAATATCTATTAGTCTATTAAAATAATATCTTGTAGTGGCTTAGTTTCATCAAAATCTATTCAGAACTTACATCCAACCTACCTACCAAGTTAATTTTTGTGTTAAAGAGTAACAACATAATCCTCTCTTACTTTCACTTGTATTAGGTACCTATTATTCGGATAAGATTTATGAAATGAAGCCGCTTGTAGGAAATAAATAAATCAAATCAATAAAACTACATTTATTTATGTACAATTTATTTAAATAGCTCCTGTTAAAAACTCTTCCCATCGCATTCACAGTTTAAGCTTTTTGACATTACACTCCAAAAAGGAATATAGGATTTGTTAGTTGGGTTGTAGAACTTCTCTATTGGATATTTGATTGTTTATGTTTGCCATTAAGACAAAGGAGGCACAAAACAAGAACCTGCAGTATGTGTGATGCTGAAATAAAAACAAATTATTACATAAAAGACTTGCACAAGGTATTCATACCCTCAATTAAGGGAATCATTAAAAAAGCCTATGAAAATCTGTAAAGGTAGCATCCTGAATTATCTACGCTAAATTAGTTTCGCTTGAGTATTTTTTTATTTACGGAAACTACACTTGGAACAATTAAATCACAATAATGAATCAAGCCAAGAAGCCAAGTTAAGTTTTCCATAGTAAATGTACAAATCATGTGGTATATCAGATACAAAAACAAATTTATGTTTCAAAAAATGATTTGAATGTCTAATTATGTGGTTACAACACATGACATATACAATACAAACATAAAAATACCTGTTTCATTATCTATCATTTGCTAACAGATTTATTAAGACAATAACTGAGTTATAGTTATACCAATACACAAAAAAAATTCGGACCACTGCGGTATTTATCGCTTGGGCATTATTTGGTAATTGTTTTAACTTAACCTCATCCGTATTAACTCCTCTTCTTCTGTATATCTTTGCCAACAAAGTAGGGATTTAGATTTTATAATCAAAGTCATTACTAATTTACTCAAATTTCCCAAATGACATCCTTACCAAGTTGAACATCACTTGCATAATCTCAAGTAGGTACTTTAACTCGTCAAGTATGTGTGACCGAGACACAATAGAAATTTCATTATTATGCGACTCCCTGCAGTCGTTTGATACCTGACTGATTAAATGTTTAACTTATAACTTATTTTTAAGAAGTTTAGCAAATTACTGACCTTGATCCACTGTCTGCACTGTTTGTATGGTGCTGATTAGCCATTAAAGCGTCAAAGTGGAGCTATTCTTCCCATTCTATAGGCGTCGACATTGTCCTCTGTAATTATTTGGTCCCAAGAACCTCTTGGACAAGCCAGGATTTCCTTTCATAACTTCTTTTAGCGGATGAGATATTGTGTCCAACTCGAACTCCTGAAGTAAATTTAGAAAACGAATGAACTATCGCCGTAACATAAACATCGTTTAACAAGTTTCACAAGTACAAAATATACTTACTTCTTGGTAATTTCAAAGTATTGGGCTTTAATACCTTTTAATACACACAAAATAAACCATTACACAAAACCAAAACAAAACAAGTTTGACAGTAGTTTTTTTTTAATCTCCTTCGTTGCGCGCTAAGGAAGGTATTAAGTTTGGTTAGGCCACCAATTTTAGATTATTTTACTAAAGTAAAACCGAATCATAATTTTTCCAAATAAGCAATAAGAGGTACTAAGAGCGTAAACTGATGTACTAATGCCTAAATCTTAACATTTATACACTAAAAGCTAGAATCGAAAAATCTCGACTAACATTGTGTGAAGTGCGTCGACCACGCGTCGCTTTGTAGCTCACTTCACTTCGCAAGTGCCTATGTGATGACTACAGAATGCCAATTCAAGGTCATTTTAAACCTAATGCGAAGGGACAGCGGTAAACGGTGTGAGATGCGGAGTGATGGATGAATTTTATAGAATCGACCTGCTGGCTCTACCTTAGGGGCGGCTTCGGCCACTCTTCGAATGAAGCGATAGTTATCTAGTTAATCGAGACCGACCATTTCCCGAGGGCAGGCGTTGCCGGCGAATCCATGCGCCGGCCCCACTTGCGTTATAATAAATCTAATCAAGTTTATCTTAGCAGTTTAAGTTAATGACGACATTCAAGCTTTAAATGAATAATTTATTTAAAAGTTACGTTGACATGGCGTGCTAACTCATTAATTAATTTGCTGATATGTATTGTTATTTTATTGAAAATTATTAAGTGTCTCTAATTAAATAATAACCTGTATTTTAATGTAAAAGTGAGAGCAACAATGGTAGATATATAGATAACTCTTTATTGCACACGATATTAGTGAATTTACAAATTTGTTTAAAGGAAATGTACAATTTGGTACTAATAATAACGCAATTATACAATTACGCTCAAATAACTTCTACATCCATGGTTGCTCGGTGATGGTAAACAAGATAGACGACTGCTAACTGCTACTGCGAACGCGTCAGTAACTTCGACCTACCCACCATATTATTCGAATATTTATGTGTGTGCGCTTGCTATGCTTTTATATTGTGTTTTAATTGTAAGGTTTTCTCTGTAAGTGAATTTGTATTAATTCTTTGTGAGAAAATAAATATCTTTAACCTGATTATATCATTTTGATTGGATCACTATTGAATTTATATTCAACGATAGCTACTTAAACTTACATTTAAAATAAAAAAGGCCCTTACGAGGCGCTACATTGTGTTATACCTCGTACTTAGAAGCGTAAAAATTAAAAGAAATGATGTTACGGTTTTTAATGTGTACTTACTTAAACAGAATCATTCGTCTAACGCGTTTGCATCAGTTTTGCATCGCAGCAGCCACTCTGAACTAAGGTTTAAGGCCCAGTTTTTTCATCGATAGTAATGGTAAAGTTACGTTACCAGCAGTTGAATAATTACGATTGTGTGTATTTTGCAGAAAAAATAATTAATGACCATTACTTAATTTACTTTAAAAAGGTGTACTTGTTGTATAGCTATGAGGTTGCGTTTCCCGCAAAGCGTGAGCCGCTATCGTTAGCGCTACGGGACAGGGGTCCTACTCTTAAACACAATATCCGCGTATTTGGAAATAGCCCTCCAAGTCTCGCGAGTCAACATGACTGCGCGAAACAGGGATGGCTTAAACCGAAATTATGAGCAATTTCTTGTAAAGTAGAGCCTCAGAATCGCTGTGAATCGATTTCACCTATACAAATATTTGCGAGAGTACACATTTCCCCCTCGCCCGTAAATGTTAATGCATTACGGGAGCCATACGGACGATATAAACATTTCTACAATCTAGTATTTATTTTATCCGCTAACAAATAATGAAGTGTGTATGCTATATGGTAGATCGATATCTTATATGGTGGTTTAGCATAATGCCATGAATTGCTAATTCATTCGATGCACACGATTTACTTAAAAATAAATTTTATTTTCATATGACCACGAGTTGCTTTGGTCCTTCTTAATAAATATCAACTTGTTTTACGAGTGGCGAATTGTTGTGTAGTTTCTGTGAGCACCTCAAATGCATGTATTAAGGCGAGTAGAGGCGCGCTAAGAGGCGGGCGTTACGAATGGCGATACTACGAGCCCGTAACTGCCGTTTAGAGACGGTGCTTGTGTTTATTTAGTTTCGTAGTCGTAACGGCCGCTGGATTTTCTGTTTACGGCTACGAAGCCAGCACGTTGCGATGACGGCCAGTATTTTATACTTTATTGCTGTCTAAACTTGTAGAAAACTTTGTTAGTATAAACCAAAAAACTCTGGACAATGTGTCAGAAATGAAAACCCATCTGACAGATATGAAGACATCGAATGAACAGAATTTCTCTTTACTAACTAACAATGTGCATGAAGTGAAAAAACAGATAAACGAAATCCAGGAAACGATGTCAAGTCTGACACTAGAACAAAATCAGATTAAATCACAAATAGCAAAACTAGAACATAAAATCGCTGTGGGTGAAGAAAAAATTAGAGTCATGGAGTCTGATCTAACTTTTATTAAAATAACCGACCCAGTTTCGTCTGCCAACTCAACCTCTGAAAATTCACAAATAATTTGTAACGAGCAAATCATAAATGAAGTTCAAGAGCGTAACTATAGAAAGAAAAACATTATTTTGGCTGGCATCGAAGAACAGAAATGTTCTGACTCAAAAGAAAGAACCACGTTAGATAGAGCTAAGGTCATGGATATTATATCGAAACTCGACAAAAACTTGCCATCTCCAATAAGAGTGTTCCGTATCGGCAAATACGATCCGAAAAAAAATCGTTGCATCAAGGTCTGCTTTAACACTCACGACGTAGCCATTCTACTATTACGTAACAAAGCCAAACTACCAGCAGGGATTAAAATGTACTCCGACCAAACACCGTGCCAAAGAAAGCTTATGCTTAATCTTCAGAAGGAACTGGCTCGTCGTTTACAAAATGGTGAGCCCGACTTAATTATCAAGTATGTTAAAGGCATACCCAAAATCATCAAAGCTGACTCAAAAAACGAGAACCCACAAGCTCGCCAATCACTGATGAAGTAACCTATCAAATCGTCACCAACTATGAGGACCTTCACACTGTCAAAACTCGGCTTAACTTCTTTTACCTGAATGCTCGCAGTATATGCCGAAAAGGGAAATTCGATGAATTGAAATGTATAATCCGATCAATACCTACTACAATACACGTTATACTACTAACAGAAACTTGGTTCAAGAATGAAGATCAGGCAACAAGATTTCGTCTCCAAAACTACACGCACTACTATAGTTATAGGACTGACAGGACTGGCGGGGGAGTTTCAATATTCGCGCATAATGACCTCAACCATAGCTTAGATGAATCAATTTATTCAGGAGGTAATAACTACCTCTGGATAAAACTGAAACAATACGCCCTTGATGTTGGTGTGGTTTACTACCCAGGAGATACAAACTATAATACTTTCATAGAAGATATTGACACACAGCTACAACAACGCAACAGAGCGCTGGTTTTTGGGGATTTTAACATAAACTTATTGGAAAGAAGCAAGAAAATAGGACTATATAAAAACACCTTAAAAGAAGCGGGATACAAAATACTAAACAAAATACATCAAAACTACAATGCTAGAGAAACTGAAACGAAAAAATCAATTTTAGATCACGTGTGTACAAATTTAAAAAATGATTTTTTTCATTTGGCTTTGTGTAATTCCTCAATGTCTGATCATAGACAAATATATTTTTCAATAAAAAAACGCAAACCACCTCCAATCAAGCGAATTGCTTATAAAGCTTTGAACTATGAAGAATTGTACACATCAGTTGAAAAAGAAAAATTGGAAAATGTAAAACAAAACTTTAGCAAACTAGAAGAGACAATCAAGATCCATATTAAAAAAAGTAAATTATCGAAACTTAAAGTGCAGAATCCACCCTTAAAAGATTGGATTAATAAAGATATTATTTGTGATATAAGTCGAAGAAATCAATTATGGTTGGAATATAAGAAAGACCCGAAGAATGCCGCACTGGAAAATACGTATACAAGAGTACGAAAGGAAGTAGCTGACAAAATCAAGACACTAAAACATGCTTATTACTACGGCAAATTTTGTGAATGCAAAAACAACTCCAAGAAGACTTGGAGTCTCATAAACCATCTAGCTAATCTTAAGGTTAAGAGCAGCGGTGTTCCCCCAAAATTAGTAACAGAAACGGATACTTCTTTGGAACCTGAAGGTATTTGTAACATATTTAACCAGTATTTCTCCACTATCGGATCCCTTTTGGCAAACCAAATTCCATTACACTCCAATAACACTTACCAAAGCAGCCCGCCACAAAACACATTGAATAACGGTTCGGAGCTCATATCATTCAAACCATGTACCATTGATGAAGTATCAAAGATTATTGATGGTCTTGACCCTAACACTAGCTCTGGTTTGGATGGTATTAGTGCCAAAGCTGTTAAATGCATCAAAGGATTAATAGTGGATGAGTTAACTAAATGTTTAAATGTCCTTTTAGCTAAAGGTCACTTTCCTGATTCTTTAAAACTAGCCAAAGTGACTCCGATCTATAAATCAGGCACTAAAACCAACCCAGGTAATTATCGTCCAGTTTCCGTCCTACCCATACTGTCAAAAATCCTGGAAAAAATTCTACGCGAGCGCCTTCAGACATATTTGGATTCCATAAATTTTATTAGTGATCGTCAGTTTGGTTTTAGACTAAAAAGTAACACTCTAGCCGCAACACTCGAACTTATTAATAAAATCCGACACAATATCGATAATAAAAACATCGTCCTAGGCGTTTTTATAGATTTACAAAAAGCATTTGACACAGTTAGTCATGAGCTCCTACTAAGAAAGCTCGCAATGATTGGCATCGGAGGGAACGCACTGAAAATGTTCAACTCCTACCTAGAAAACCGGCAACAAATTGTAAAAATCGGCAACTATCAGAGCAAACCTCTTGCAATACAGTACGGAGTTCCACAGGGCTCCATATTAGGGCCCCTTCTGTTCTTGTTTTACATTAACAATATAGACAAAATTGGACTAAATGGTCATATCACTTTATACGCCGATGACACTTGTTTATTTTACTCTGGGCCATCTATAAAAAACTTAATTTCACTTGCCCAACAGGATCTAAATATCCTCACAAACTGGCTCCAACAGAACCTGCTAACAATTAACATATCTAAGACCTCTTACATTTTATTTAAAGCAAAAAACAAGCCAATACCTCCATTCAACCCACTTACAATCCATAATACACAAATACAGGAAAAAAGTCAAGAAAAATATTTAGGCCTATATTTGGACAGTCGATTGACATGGAACGCACATATAGACCATATTAAGAAAAAGATCTCGTCGTTGATGGCTTCACTACGCCCCATGGTACGATCTATACCCCGAAAAGCTAGATTCAATGTATACAACTCTCTTGTGAAATCTCATTTAATCTACTTAATTGAAATCTGGGGTAGTGCCTCAAAAACAAAAATATCCGAACTACAAGTACAGCAAAATAAAATAATCAAACTTTTATTCCATTACCCTTATCTGGCTTCCACTGTCAAAATTTATGAGGAGACTAATATAATGAATATTAAACAATTATTTACGTACTGTACTTGCTTGCTCATGCGTAAAATACTGCATAAAACCATCCACACGTCGATTACACTAACACAGTCACAACAGGTTACAAAGAAGCGCACACGCCGTCGAGCTAGTTACTTGGTTGTACCCAAAGTTCGAACGAATTACGGTAAGCGAATGTTAAGTTTTGAGGGAGCACAGCTGTTTAACAATCTACCCGCACATTTGAAAGGCATTGACTCCGATAATATTTTTAAAAAGAAACTTGCACAGCATGTGCAACAGATTAAAGAATAAGCCTATTGTAGTAAACCTTAGTATACACTACCTTTTTAACATTATACATATACTTAGCTTTTAAAAGACGTGCGCGAACGATGTAAACGTTATTAATAATTTTTGTCTGTTTATGTTCTCAAGTAAGTGACATTATGTTTTTATTGAGAAATAAAGAATCTTTAAACCTTAAACCTTATTGCTCCCGCCCTATTCTTTGAAATAAAGTGCATAGACTAATGCACTCTCGCTTCATTAATTACGTGCCTTGCATCGTATACTTTAGTTGTGAAGAAAGTAGATTAGTCTACCTAAGTAAATCAAGCAAGGCACATATTCTTCTAAAACTTCAAAAAACTCGCAAACTGTAATTGCTCAAAAATATTTTTTGCTCTTAAAAGTATCGCATTCTCACTTATAAATTTATAATAGCCATTAGGGAAGTTTTGGCGTGGGCCTATATCCTTTTTGCTCGAGTTGAATGAGAAAGTGTTGGGAGGAATTCGGAAGTTCAAGGTCCGATTCCACCGCAACCATTCGGGACCTCGCGGTTTTGAACAGTTTTAGCCGACGAGCGGACGGAAATGTCTTCAAATATTGCGCCGTATTTATGTGGAACTAGGGCTTGTTTCAAATGCCGATTTGCCAGGGCCACTTATCAGCGCTTTTCGAAGCAGGTGGTGCAGAAGCGCCGGTGAGTATAAACTTTGGAACTGCTCTGATCAGCTTCACATCTGACAGACTGGCCATAATGCCCAATATTACTGATGAGATCCTAATTTTCTAGAGGATAAAAAATCCCTACGGTGTATGGCATTTGTACGAACATGTATATTGTTATTACAAGCAATCATTTTATTTGTGTGTCACTCTTCGTCGTAATATTGCACGGGGTAGTCCGCGCTAATTTCTTTTTTTTTTTCAATTTATTTGGAACAAAAAACAGTTTTACAATGTATATAAGTACTAGATAGTTATTATATCAGGAAAGAAAAAAAAATAAGGTTATTGTAGAACCAACAACATTGTCCACATTTTATATCCAAAAAATAAGTTTAGATAAAACATTGTTTTGTTAAGAGCTACTATTAATTAATGAGTAACAAATATATCGAAATAGTTTAACAAAGATTGGTTGCGCAGATACGATACTAAATGTGCAGTCTGTGTGGTACGTGTGGGTGTGTGTGTTTATGTGAATGTGTGGGTGTGTGCGTGCGTGTGTGCGTAACATGTGTGTGTATGTATGCACCTGTAGGCCCTACGGAGTGCTACAAGTTCTTCTCCTTGGGATCGGTATGAAGGCCGCCTACAGGTAACTACACCATGTCAAGTGTATGTGTAAGTGTGTGTGAGATTGTGTCAATACTGACTACAGTATTGACACAATCTCACTTTTGATTTTTTTTAGTTTTAAGCTGTTTATATCTATTTCATTAAATTTATTGTTAAACGTATCGAATAATCTATTAAATGGCGATCGTTTTCCCGCATTTGTTCGACAATTTGTGGGTGCAAACGTTTTAATTATACGACAGGAACGAAGGGATGCTTTTCTCGGAACAGAAAATCGTAGACTATTTGTCAGTTCGTCACTATCGTATTTACAGTGACATAAATCATATAATACAACCATGTCAATCACTATCCGTCTATCATTAAGTTGTAATAGCTTATATTTTTCTAATAGTGAGTCATAAGGCAAGTAGTTACTAAAACATTTATATTTAACACATCGTAAGAATTTCTTTTGTACGTTTTCAATTGCATCACTATACTTTTGATAAAATGGGTTCCAAACTGGTACGGCATACTCTAATTGGCTTCTAATAAGTGACTTATATAAGTGTATAAAAGTCTTGTAAGATTTGAATTGTTCGCAAGCTCTTACTACAAAACCAAACATTTTAAAGGCTTTATTAATAATAGTATCTATATGCTTGTCTAAATATATTTTGAATCAAGCACTATTCCAAGGTCTTTTATGCAGTCAACTTTTTCTAATATATTATTACCTAGTTTGTATGGGAAATTACTTATAAGCTTTTTTTTTGTAAAGGTGATAGATTTGCATTTGTTGATACTAAGACTTAACTTGTTAGCATCACAATATCTAGTAAAAGTATCTAAGTCGTTTTGGAATCGAATATGGTCATTATAATCAGTTATGGTATGAAAAATTTTCAAATCATCTGCGTAAAGAGAAAAGTGACAAAATGTAAAACAAGTATGTATATCATTTATGAATAGTACGAAAAGGAGTGGCCCAAGGATAGATCCTTGGGGGACGCCAGAAGTGACCAATACTGCATTCGATTCAAAGCCTTAAGCCTTTCTTCTCATTGCTTTTGCGTAATAACTCCGAAACTCGTCGGCGAGAGGCTGTCTTTCACTTACGGAACGTTTACCTTCAGGCGTGTTGGTAGTTAAGTGATTAGGGGTTTTTCTCATCGCAATTACACCTACAGACTGTCCTTTTCAGATTTCATCGTATAACAGAGGAATAACGTCAATCTACTGCAAACATTGACTAGGGAGACAAGAAAATAATAAATTTATTTGCAATTAAACATAGTAAAATCAATATTAATCAAATCAAAAATGTAATCCGTAATACTTATTATTAATTTATTCACAAATAAAAATAATTACGAGTAGATTAGTATGGTCCTAATTTAATGGTTATTGAAACAACATGTTGTTACTATGGTTTTTTATGGCGTTGATTTATAGATGCTAATTTACCTGAATTTACCTACAGGGCTCTTCCTCGCAAATATGATACGCCGTTATTGGGCGCGATAAAACTGCACTCGCGTCACTAACCAGCTGTTATGCACTTCAGTAGGAACCATTATCACGAAGAACTATCGAATACGTAACCGTATCGAGAAATGTCAATTCGTATGGAAATTGGACTAGTGCTCCTTGAGGTGCGTAAAGAAATCATTTTTTTAATATGGATTTTGATACATTTCTCGATACGTTTACGCATTCAATACTGATGCTTACGTGTACTGTCACTGATCCTTCTGGGCGATTAAGGGTTGCGTAATTTATATTTTATCGACGTGTTTTGATAGAAGGATACGTTTGCAATGTACCTAATACTAATATTTGTTGTTGTCAGACTACAAGCTCGGATCGAAAACTAGCTTAAACTTTTGTTTACATATATTTATAAACATGACGCGAAACCTTTTTTTTACGAAGTACCTCTCGCAAAATTAACTGGACATGGAGTAGGTAGTAGACAGTCCAAAATATGTTAGTCCCTAGACACCGCGTTGTTGTATCTGTTCTGCGGATTGCGGCTCTGAGCTGCCACTTATTACGCAAATCCCCTAACTTTGTCCACATTTTGGGGCATCATGCTGTTTGCTCGTACAAAATTCACGTTTCACTATGAGAGCATTTGCTATAAAGGTTACTATCATCATTTAAACATGACGGGTCAGACCTCGAGGAAAAACTAAATCCGTATTGAAGAATACTCGATAATACCGGTATCAAACACCAAGAAAACACTTAATTCGCAACCAGCACATTAGCAACAACTCCGCGCCATTATTCGTATGACATTAGTGTTGCCATCACCTAAATGCAGTATACTACATCCCTTCCTTATTAAATTTAAATGTAAACAAGAATTTCCGAAAATACTTTATTAAAGTTTCACAATAATCAAAACAACAAAATTAATCTTCGTGAAGGTCTGCATCTGCTTCATCATGACTTTCATGATCAATTATTTTCCATTCGCCATCCTCCGCTTTTTTAAGATGTATAATGTTTCTTCGGTATTCTTTTCCTGTCGTATCATTCCTAATCCTAACGTCTCCACCATTCACATCTGTCACCGTATGCGGTTCTTGGTTAAAGTTGGAAGTTAATTTATTTTCTTTAGACATATTTTTTACATAAACTTTTTCCCCAACCACTAGGCTATTGTCTGTTGCTTTTCTCTTCCTATCAGCATATTCCTTTCCTTTGTCTTTTTTCTCCTTATCCCTGTCTCTTACTTCTGCATCCATAGTTTTGTGTTCAATGTCAGCTGCAATAGGTATTTTATCCCGAAATTGTCTTCGAAAAAAGAGTTCTGCAGGCGTTTTTCCAGTCGTTGTATGAGGCGTGCTGTTATACATGATTAGATATTCTAGAAGCTCGTCTTTCCATTCTTTTCTCTCTAACTGGCTTATTCTTAATCTCTTAAGCACGTCTCTATTTTGCCGTTCAACTTCGCCATTCATTTGAGGCCAGTAAGGTATTGTGTTATATAATACAATGCCACACTCCTTGCAAAACGTTTTAAAAATCTCGCTAGTGAACTGGTTTCCATTATCACAGGTCAATGTAGCAGGATATCCAAGTCGCGAAAATATTTCTTTAAGGTTTTTAATTGTCTCTATGGAAGTTATGTTTCTCATTATTTTTATCTCCTTGTAACGACTATAATAGTCAACTAATAAGAATAGGTAGTCGTTAGACGGGAGAGGTCCTAAGAAATCTGCAGCTACATCAACCCATGGTTCAACTGGCAGGTCACGCCTTTTCATCGGATGCGGCGGGTTGGGTGCTGAAACGAGAGTGCATCCTTTACATGTTTTTACTCGATTCTCGGCGTCTTTATCGATCCTCGGCCACCAAACCTTAGTTCTGAGGCGGGCTTTCATGGCTACTATTCCAGGATGTCCTTGGTGGGCGGCCTCGATGACTCGTTGGCGTAGTTGTTTAGGGATGATAAGCTTAGTACTTCGGAGTGCTATGTTTCCATGGAAACAAATCTCTGATTGAAAAATCTTGTAGACTTTAACAGATTCATGCCAGTTGTTTTCGAAAACGCCAGCTTTTAGTGCTTTTATTTCTTCGTCTGATGCACTAGCTATATCAATTTCGTTAAGAGGGACCGCTATAGGTCTACTATACTCTACTACAGCATTTATATAGTTTTCATTATCGAACGGTACAGGTTGGTCTGATTGGCAAAGCCGAGAAATGGGGTCAGCAATGTTTTCTTTTCCAGGACGGTAGATAACTTTATAGTTAAAAGCCTGCAGTCTTAGAACCCAGCGCTCGATGCGTGCACAGGGCTTGGATCTTTTACCAAAAATAGTTTCCAGGGGCTTATGGTCACTGATAAGCTCAAATTCTTTACCCAACAAGTATATCTTAAAATGTTCGACTGCCCATACTAGCGCCAAGGCTTCTTTTTCCGTCTGGCAATATCTCTTCTCGCAGTCAGTGAGGCTTTTATTACCGAAAGCTATAACACGTGGTCCCCGGCGGTCGATTTGTATAAGTACTGCTCCTAATCCAACGGGGGACGCGTCTGCTATAACTTGAGTTCTGTCCGCTGGATTGTAATAACCAAGTGTCTTTAGGTTAGAGAGTTGGGTCTTAAGGGTTTCAAATGCCTCATTCTGAGATTGACTCCAATATTTTTGAATGTCAGCTGATTTACTCAACTTAAGCCGAATCAGTTGCCGAAGGGGTTCTGTTAATGATGCTAAGTTGGGCACCCACTTTCCGACATAATTAACCAGCCCGAGAAAACTCTGTATTTCTTCGACGTTAGATGGCTTTTTTGATGACTGAATCGCCTTAATGTATTTATCTAGGGGTTTTATTCCTTTTTCCGATAGTTGATGTCCCAAAAAGTCGATTTTATTGGTTTTATAGATGCATTTCTCATGATTGAGAAGTACATTATTATCTTTCAGGATTTGTAAAACTTTATTTAGCCGTCTGTCATGTTCCAGTTCATCTGATCCATACACTATGATATCGTCAATGAAATTGGCAGTACCTTCACAGCCTAGCAACAATTTTTCAACGACTTTTTGAAACATTTCAGGAGCACACGAAACACCAAACATTAATCTCTTATATCGGAACAAGCCTTTCGTGGTACTGAAGGTTGTTATATATCTACTACTTTCATCGATTTCTACCTGATGAAAGGCATTTTTTATGTCGAGCCGAGAAAAGTATTTGGCTTGTCTGAAGTGAGGTAATAGTTCATCCATAGTTGGGAGTGGATGATTTTCCCTGATAATAGCCTCATTGGCTCTCCTCATGTCTATACAAATCCGGATGTCACCATTCTCTTTCAGGACTGGCACCATCGGGGAGACCCATGGCGATGGTCCATTGACTTCTTCAATGATATCTGCTTCTTTAAGTTCAGCTAACTTTTTGTTGACTTTTTCTTCTAGCGGAATTGGTATCCTTCTATACGGTTGAATAACAGGCTTAACATCTTTGTTGATAGGAATTTGAATTGTGACGTCTTTAAATTTAGAGAATGTGGTAATGTTGTTGACAGGAATACCAATTCTAAGTGCGTTTAGATCAATTGCGCTGGTCTTTCCCAGAAGATTGCGCGTTCCATTTCGAATCACATAGAATGTAGCTTTTTTTATTATATTACCAGCAATTGTTATCTCAGCATCAAATGCACCAAGTACTTCCAGAGGTTTTTGACTGCCGTAGGGTAGCAAAATCTTATCAGGATTTTTGATTAGGTTATAGGCTTTAACCTTGCAGTCTTTCAAAAACTCCCATGTCTTGTCAGTTATAATATTACATTTACTACCAGAGTCGATCAACATGTCAATAATCACACCTCCAACTTTACAATGAACAACAGAATCATCATCTAAATGGAATATATAATCTACTTCATCTGTGTCCTTTTTCGTTTGTTTAATTTTCTGTTTCTTAGAATTATTAGTGTCGTCATTCCTTATATTGAACCTCCTTTTTTGTGATTTAGTTTTGCAATAATCCTTGAAATGTCCAATAATACCACACTTTAAACATTTCTTATCTTTTGCCGGGCAACTACTATCGAATGATAGGTGTTTACTGCTGCCGCATCGAAAGCAATTCCTTGTGCGATGAGGCGTTCTCGAATCAATTTTGTTGATTTCAGAATTTTTCTGCTCAAAAATTTTACTTGTCGCCGGTTTCTCGAACGTGTCAAGTTGTCTATTAACCGTTTCTAGAGTAATAGCAACGGTAATAACTTGTTGTAGAGTAATAGAATCTCCGGCTGCCAAGATTTTCTTCCTTAACTCTGCGCTTGAACCTTTTTCAACTATTTGGTCGATCAAATTCTCATCTTTAGCTGTAAATTCGCATTTATCAGCTTGGTTTCGTAGCCTTATAAGAAAAGTTTCAAATCTTTCTCCTTCTTCTTGTCTCATAAGTCTAAATATGTATCTTTCAAAATATCTACTTTGTTTTGGAGAAAAGTATTCATTTAACTTTTCCACGGCAACATTGTATACGTCCACAGTATTGGCATCATCAGCGTGAGCTCCAGGTAAGTTATAGTATACTTCTTGTAAGGCAAGCCCACCAATATGTAAGAGGGTAGCTCGCTTTTTTAAACTTGAGTCAATATTAGCTGCCAGAAAATATATTTCCAGAGCTCTCTTCCATTTTTCCCATCTCACTCCCACAGAGACTGGGTCACCTTCGCAGTCAAAATTGGTGAGGTTTGGCAGAACCGATGATTGAGCCATTTTGATGTGATCTGTAACAATTGTATAAGTAAACATATCACCTGAACCTCAACTTATCCACTGTTCTTCCATACGCAGCTCTGTTATCTCTATTTAGTCTTTGCTATTGACTATACTTTTATTACAAAATTTAATAGATTTTCATCTTTTCTACCAGGTCTCTCGAATTGACCTATTAAGTCTTTCATATTGGCCGACCTTGCATTACTACCAGTCTGTCATATTGACCTTACAAAACAACAAAACAAACAGGTATCTCATATGTTACGAACCAGTTTGTCAATTTAACCTCACAAAGCTGCCACGGCCTATCATATTGACCTTTAGTCTCTCATATTGACTTCACAGAACAGTACTGGTCTTTCATATTGACCTGTGCAAATTACCTTAGTCTCTCTTATTGACTTTCCCTTTATTTAAGCTTTTGTTATTTTTCAATCAAAGTACTTTTAACTATACAATCATCACAGAACATAATGCTATTATAAATCCTTGTTTCGGTTTTTTCCTTTTTATCTTCTTTAAATCATTTTATAAGTAACCAAAATGCATTATTCATATTCATATATAGGTATTCATAATCATATAGTCACTTCATAATATAACAGCAGACAATACATTTAGGCAAAAGATGGTTAATAAGTTACATCATGACCTCAACGAGGTATTCGTGAATTTTAGTATATTAATTTCAATTTAATTTATTTTTTAAGAAATTGAAAAATTGGGCTCTTCATTTTAGGGTTATATTATACATTTGTAGAAATAATAATATTCACAGCAATAAAGCATTCTCTGAACGCTTGTTACAGATTGATACTTCGTATTATCGTGCTCAAAATCACCAGGTGACAATAAATCTATTGTTTGAACCATGTTTGCACCTAGTTTTTGCCGGCCGGCAGTAGGTAGGTATTTCTAAGCTCCTTTAAAGTCGAATCATGTATGCAAACCACATGATGGGTTGAATAACGTGTATTTACAGGCTCGTACATTCGTTTTATAGGTAATTAATTAACATTCGTATATCTATACTCTTTAAAATACGTATTTATTTCGTGTAAACCTTGGACATTTTTTGTCAGAATTCTCATAAAAATTTGCGTAACTACCAAACTTTTGACTTTTTCTGTTTAACCAAAGTTTAAAACTTACATTTTCCTGCGTCGCCACTGAAGAATACTCGATAATACCGGTATCAAACACCAAGAAAACACTTAATTCGCAACCAGCACATTAGCAACAACTCCGCGCCATTATTCGTATGACATTAGTGTTGCCATCACCTAAATGCAGTATACTACACGTATTATGTCTTCAAGTGTTTTCTGCTTGAATCAAATCACCAGTATTTTCCAATGAATGAGAACAAAAACGGTGTGGAAAATACTAGCAGAGCTCCGTGCCTCCACTGCGATCGTCTCTGTACCCGTACTAAATCTGAAATGTATCCGCGTTCCATTTGTTTTTGCCGACTCACGAGTGATATGCGATAACTTTCGTGTCTTTTTTGTAGTCGCGTTCAACTATATTTAGTAGGCGAGTGGGATTGGTATGCTCTCGAGACGATTGGGAATCTTTCTAGGCGATACTATGTAAATTATTACGAAATTTGAGTACTTTGTGATAATGGTTGTTGATGTTGTTAGTTGGAACTTGGCATATCTATTTTGATTTTTTATTATGATCTTTGGTTTGATATGAAACTTGTGAGAAAACAAAAAAATATTACTATCGTAACAGGAATCGGCGTCACAAATTTAAATATAAATTTCTGCAATAAAGTGCAGAGCATTTAAATATTTTAATAAAAACGACAGTCGAAACATTCTTTCGTAAAATGAAATGGTGATCAGTCACCTGCATCGCCCGCTTTCCGGCGCTGACAGAGTGTACACGTGAATCCTTAATGGGGCCTTAATTCACACAGAACACACACACACACTGCGTCAACACTGAGGTATTGGCTCGCATTTGAAGCTAATAGCCTGCCTACTCGATGAGAGCTGCCTGAGTGTTGAGGGTGAAAGGGCAATTTAGCTGTGACTTACTGAAACGCATTTTGCAAAGACTGATTGTTCATAAACTACGAGTAATTAGCCGCTTCCAATTAATATTTTATGTGTATGAAAGTTGCAGTGTTCTTTTTTGAATGCACTTCTTTAGTAATGTTTGCAGCATGTAGCAGACTTATGCAGCGTCTATTGGTACTTAACACTTGTGGACAGTGAACGCCTATTATATCTACTTATATATAGGCGTGATAGCAATATAATATCTATTGTGTCTGGATTACTGGGTTTGATCGAATTTGTTACTTCTACAGTAAAAATCACTTTAAACTTTTGTGATGGGAGTGTCGATTTTGATTCGATTTTTCTTAACACTATCTTATAGTGTCGTTTTATGTTTTATAGAAGTCCTAAAACATCAAACGGCTCACTTTCGCATCTGCAAACTTTATGCTAGATTTTGTAAAGGAAAGTGACCATTTTATGGAGCATGATGCTCTTTAACCTGTACTATCATAGCACGGAAGACCACTGCTAAGTGGAGCGACATTGAACTGAGGTCTCCCGCTTCCGACGCCGGCTCCTTGCAGAGCGGGGCGCGCCACCTGCCTCGATGGAAAAGCCAGCTCACTGTGGCTCAGCTGCAGATCCGCTTGGACAGGATCTGACTTAAACCCCTAAGCAATGAAGTTGCTACTAGTCACATGTAGGCATAAAACATGGGTTCCTCATTCATTTGAAAATATGTAGTTGAATTTATAGAGTCAAATAAAATCAGTATGATGCAGGGTCCTATATTTTGTGTGAGTTAACCAATGACGAAAAAGCATAGGTTCTTAACTGTGGTAACTCCATTAATTATATCCGTGGAAATCAAGCACCTAGTCATAGTGCGTCAAATGCAAATAGTATAAAAATACGAAGTAATCTGATCCCATTGAGCTGCGTACCGGCTTCCTGGAACGATAACTGGCAATGGCAGGAGTAGTTTGACTAATGCATCCTAGAGAGCCGCGACCGAGACGGGCAATCTCGGCGTCAGCCCGCAAAATGTACGGCCCGAGGAATTTTCCGTGGAAAGCGCCAAATAGAATCATATTTAATAAATTTTAAAGGTGCTTTCGTAAAAAGCACTGCACATTTGCACAACAAAATAATTGATACTGAATATGCACTGGAGTGAATATTCTTATTATACGTGAGTTTATATCATGAAAAGTGGTGATTGTAGTTGAAATCTTCATGGATATTTTTGTAATTATGGAAATTGTTTGCCTACCTTATAATAATCCTTTCTTTTTAAACAATACAAGTTGAAAGTAATATTATGTGTAGAAATAATCGCTTATTTAGTATTTTCTAGTAACTTATTTATACTTAAGTATTTTTTAACCCGTTTCATATACCTACGCGCGAGTTTAGTGCAAAATCAATAATTCCTTTTCAGCTGTGCTTTTGACGTGCACGGCTGCATCGGACAATGCACGTGCTTCGTTGTTGGAGCACAAAGCTTGTCCTAAAAGTGTACCTGTGTAATTTCCACGTGTGCTCGTGTGGAACAAAGGCCGCATGTCATCCCGAAACATGCCAAGGACTGGAGGTTACCTGACAAGCAACAATGTTCGATAGAACGATGATGAAAGGAATGGATATGTTTCAAGCTTCAAAGGGGCCGCTTGTATAATGCTTACAACACTTCATATTATTGAATAATGCAAGAAAACATATTGAACCTTTGTTAACTAGCTACTTGTTAGAAACGAAATATTTGTTAGGAAATTGGGAAAAAATAAGAGACAATGTTGTTTGACTGTTAAACCAGTACAGTTTTAGGTAACGAGTAAGTTTGACATTTTATAACAAGAAACCAAATATTTACTTTGAATAATCACTTTTATTGAAATACTCCTAATTAGACAGTCTAGACATTTGTAAGACTGTAAAAATCCAAATGGTAGAAACTTGGTAGACGTGTGTCAGGTGTCAGAAGCCAGTAGTCCTGTAAGAAGGACGGCCGCCCTGGTGCCTTCGTTCAGAAAGGGCGGAAACAAAGGCCGCGCTAACGACGTCCTGCGGGAAGCGGGAACTACCGCGCAGCACCATTACGCCGGCACAGAACAACTGCGCAGATGCCTCGATACTTACGTGTACACAATATACACAAACTCTGCCTACCACACTGTGTTAGTCACCAGTACTGTTGACTAATCCTAATCCAAGAGTTACAAAATATTTTAATCATCAACATACTTATCAACAACTATAACAATCAATATTTAAAATTATATTAATAAACTTAATTTCTCTAATAAAAACTTAGTCAGTGTGCTCCTGCGATCTTTACAAGGTCGTCTGTCCATATTATCGTTGGACGTCCTACATTGGTCGAAGGGTCTCCAATCCAGAACTTAGTAAAAGAATAAAATATAAAAATGCAAGAATGAAATCGGGTAGAGTTGGCTCTTTTCGTTAGGTATTTAAAAACAGGGTTGAGATGGGATCAGGTCGAGTTGGGATGCGGCCACCCTCTCTTCTTTTGATATGTTCAGCTATTTCATACTGTACTAACTAGACCACACATAGGTATTTTTTTCTCTAATCTTTTTATTGACTGGACTTATATTAACGATGGTGGTTGAACTTTTTTTCTTATTTACTTACACGTATTCTTCAAAATTGAAATCATTTCGTGGCTATCCTACCTATTCGATCTCGACACCCCTGAACACTACCTTTTCTCTTAGTAGGCACACCGAGATAGTGCTGATGTTTTATAGAGACGCAAGGGAGATTAGGATACGCTTAACCTGATTTCGGAGAGCGCTCACTTAAACGAGCGCCTGGCTCGGCTGGGGCTTAACTTACACTATGTTACAGTATAGCGTGCCGCTGTGCGTGAACTTTAACCGCCGAAAGTCAAGGCCCGGTTAAACAAACACCCTCCGGGGACTGATAGACTCCGAGAAAACACAAAATTGTCATTGTCATCGAATATCTTGCTTGATTGCGAATTATATTTTCACGTCATTTCATAGTCAAATATAGATCAATTGAGACCTATTAATTAAACTTAGTATTCTACTAAAAAGGTAATACTTTCATCAGTAGAAGTTCAAATCAGTCAGCCCAGACGTTCAGAGCAGATGTACGAAACATCTGTGATAATTTAGATCTTAATGGAATCTTCCAGGTCAGACTTACTAAGACTCAGACTATACGGAGCAGTAGAAACTTTTCGTGCTTGTAAAAAGACAATTTTAATTCTTCGCAAGAATTTCTGCAAGCAAATCCCACAGAAACTTCGTAAGCCCGTTCTATCTCGGTCGTGTCGGTTAATTCCACGACACTCATGCAGTACGTACTGCGGGCGCGAGTATCTCCGCTGATAGCGAGGTCGCGGGTCATTACTGACCTACTGCGCGCTGATCAATGTGCGCATTTACATCACTAGCTTTTGTTTTTGCGCGAAGTAAAGGAAGGAGTATGAACGTAATGAACGCGCCACTTTAGCGGTGGTAGCGCGTGGTTGAAGTGGCGACGTATGAATGCTTGCATTTTTTATTTATGCTGTCAATTGATTGTGTTTGTAATATACAATTAATGAATGTAATTGTAGGTAAGTCGCAGAGAGTAGTTTTTCAATCGTATTGTCTTTTTTGTTACAGGTAAGCAACAAACTGCTTTCTCATCCAATACAAAAACGGTAATTAATATGAGTGAGTATAGATAAGAATAATTAAATTTTGTTTAAAAAATATATTGATTCGGTTCCTTCTATTGAGATGGAAACATGCCATAATCGTCTGACTTTTTATAAGTAATTTGACAAATTATATGTTTAGTTGGCCCATTTAAAGTCCCTACTGTTAACGAAACTATCGGATGCTGAATTATTAATTCACGCTGTATGTACACTGACGGCTTATTTGAAACTACTGAAACCGCATATAACAATACCCGATCACTAGTAATGAAGTAACGAATAATGATCTTCTATTTGAACGTGAACACGGCACCGGGCTGCCCGCTGCCCGCTGCCCGCTGCCCGCTGCCCGCTGCCCGCGCGGCTCGGCAGATAGTGGCGTGCGTCGCCGCGCGCTGGCTTCCAATCACGATCTCATTACTCGACTCATTGAGCCCTTGTCTCGCGCGGATTAAAAGCCACAGATTATGTAGTGTATACAGATGACACGCGTGCCAGTAAATTGGCGTCGTCGAATAACATTGCTCAGTTTCTAACTTATTGTCGCCGTTTTTTTCAAACCTCGCTACATACTAATCGAATCAATGGATATTTAAGAGAAAAAGGTAATTGAAATCGATTAGCTTCGACAAACGGATATTTGCTATGTTACTCTTGCGGATTGCTCTTACGGTGATTTCAATACAATCGGATATACTTTTGGACCTCTACTCAGATACGTACCTACATGTCTGCGGTTGCTCTCTCCGCCCGTTGTTAGTCAATATTCTGCCTGGCCTTCCTGCCTCATTAAACACTTTTTGTTTTTAATTAACACTTTGTAATTGGGTTTAAGGTCGATATAAATTACCAAAGCAATAGAATAGACGACCAATGACAAATAATTGGGTTCAGAAAAGAAAATTTGGGGATTAAGAACATTACGGTTGGGTCAAAGTAACCAACTGATGAAAGATTTTTTTGTTATTTCATTCAATTATGATGTAATACATATATAGAATGAGCAACCTTATATTACAATAGATAGACAAAGTTCCGACAAAAAGAGGCAATTCAAACTTTAACGCCACAACATAACTGGCCTGCTTAACGACCGCCCATCGAGACCCCCTCTTTATATCGCGCTCAATGAGGGAAGAATGTAATAATTTCCGTGGTTTGCGTCATCCCGCGGTCTAGCCATCCTTCGTGGGGCATAATAGGTTGTCGGAGCCGGGCCCGACTCGCACGGGCTCGACTCGGGCCGTCGATAAATCTTGCACGCTATCGACGCGACATTCACAGCCTCTCCTCCGTAGAATATCCACGAATATTGAGCATCAGCCATCCCGCTCGGTTGCACTGCCAAATCGACATAAGTGGCAGACACGGCTGATGTCGAAAATTTCGACCCACCCGCAGAGTAGGGCTTCTGAAGTCGGACCGCGGAGTACAACGTGTGCTAAAATGTGACTGGCATGTTTTTCAGATTTAAAAATTGGGTAGAGCTGAATTTATTGGTCCATTAATGCTTAACTTGATATGAGAAAACTCTTAACCACATTTAAATGAAAACACTTAGTTTAATGCACGGATACACTATGTGAATTCATCTATCGTCACAACTGTCCGCATTGACTTTATTGTTTTCGTTGTGTTAATAGATCTAGTGTGTATATGACACACTAGATCACACATAAAGTAAAATCTAAGTATAATCATGTTTTAGTTCCCTGAAATGTGTATTATTTGTTTGAAATACTGCACTATTACATACATACCAAACTGAAATATCTTAAACAGGTACGGCAAACAGAAGAAAAATAACGCACCGATTCGTAGTTAAAAGCATACGAAACTCGTACATACATTACCTATCATAGTTTTTGCCTTCACCTTTTAGGACTTGCCATTGTTTTTGGCACGAACAACAAAAACTACGTAATTTCTGTCGTAATACAGACAGGATCTTTTGTAAACGCCCCCGCGCCGCCTGCGAGAAAAATAGTGGATTGACGAAAACCGTCAACATCACGGGCGCATAATGGCGTGGGTGTAAGGTCAGGGTGCGTATTGCGATGCAGTTTTGACAGTTAAACAGCTCTGCTTTTACTGTCAAATTAGCAATTCTTATTGCAATTTTGCATTATACTGATAATATTACTATAAAATCACAATATATTTTTTTATATTCGTACCATTGTAGTATAATTTTAATATTATTATATTTGGTCGCTGACCAAAGGCCAAAAGTTCAAGCTTGGGGTTTGCCAAAGGGCTATGGAGCGTAGCGTTCTGGGGATAAAGAGGACGGATCGGATCCGGAACACCATAATGCGATCCAAAACTGGTATAGCTGATGTAGGTGTGAAGACCGCTAGGCTTAAATGGGACTGGGCGGGCCACGTGAACAGAATGTGCCCCAAAAAATGGACTAAGATCGTCACCCACTGGGTGCCTACTGATGGTCGTCGCCCGAAAGGCAGACCCAGAAAACGATGGCGAGATGATCTGGATCACTTCTGTGAAGACTGGCTATCTCAGACCAGAAACCACGACCACTGGAGAAGTTTGGGGGAGGCTTTTGCCCAGCAGTGGGACAGTAATAGCTAACTGAAAAAAAAAAATTGATAATACTCGTTTACACTGAGTGGGAATCGAACTGCCTCGGAATTGAACGGATTAAGTTGGATCGCAAAACGCTCCCAGGAAATTTCCGAAATATAGGCCGAATCACTATCTTAACTGGTTTTTCAGTAACACCAATTACACATAATCATCGGACGGATTAAAACCGATTTTCAATTCAACTATTGGCCAAACTTCCGAATGAAAAAGTAAATCTTAACATCCGTTATTGGACATGTTAAGTACCTACTTACTCGTAATTATTTGTTTATTTCATTACAGAAAAGCCACGGATGCATATAATTATACGGATGCAAAGACATTCTGAAGTGACTTTAGTTCTTAATTGGTGTCTTCGTTTCATTTCAATGTTACTACAAAAAATCTCACCGCTTATCAACAAACGTAGTCTTGATTTGCTAGTTCTTTGGACTTTATAAAACTTATGAATTGTTTTATAATACGAAGAACACAACTGAAACACATGCCTATATCCTGCATCAAGTCATTCCTAAAATAAGTACTATTATTGAAATATCTTTTAAAATTACCGATTAAGATTAAAGGATTGTAAGTACATTTATTTTCTGTATTATAACTAAAATAATAAAAGGAATATTTAAATAACAAGTAATCCTAATCAATAAATAAGATAGTGCTCCTACGTTAAATTCTGTTGTTTGAGACTTTGTAATTGTTTTTCAATGTCATTTACTAACAACTCCACAACTAATTTATGTGCTGATTTGTGTATTAAATGTAAACTTAATTTGTATCGCATAGGCGATTAATGACAATATAAGTCTGTTTGCTGCTTGATGATAATGCAACGCACATGCCTGAGATAACAGTACCTATGTGTGTATGGAATACCTATGTGACTGACTGTTGTGACACAATGGTATGACCATACACATGGGTAGGGTGATTGAACCGCTTATATCTGACAATGGCTTAATTTAATTGCTTACAAAAATCAAGCACATTTTGAAGACATAATCTCATACATACATAATCTCATAGACATAATCTCTTTGAAGTGAAGTAATATTTGTTATTTTTATCTTTAACCACATATTTATTTAATTATTGTAGTTTCGACTAACTAAAACATTACGGGCCTCTTAAAGCTTTACCTCGTACATCCCAACAATTGCTAGAATTTTGCTCAAACATATGTCAGGTTTTGTAATGGATGTGTATAGAACACTCAACGTCCCGTAGAACGGTTATTTACACAAGCGTTATAATTTATTAACGCATATTTCATTCGCGCACATCAGTGCGCCCCAGGGCTATTACGTATCTTGCTTTACTAAAAAAAATATCAATTATTATTAAAATATCGCTAATTCCTAATACAGTTGTGATTTTTCAGTGAAAGTGATTGCCCACCAGAATTTTTTTCCGGTTATTATTGTGAAAGTGCTGTTTTCGCAAGATACGTAATGACCCTGCAGGCAAAGTCTGAAGCTAAATTTTTGACATTTCGCGTAGACAATTTCAATATTCTGATTTTCTGTTGCATCGAATATCCTTTTAAATTACGTAGCTAAATCCTTAATAATAATTAATCTTCAAATTCATAGAGATAACCGTTCCCATAGAAACTTGAGCCTGGCGTTACAGAGCTGTAACTTGGCCTATATTCATTAGGTCAACTATAGTTTTCAATGGCCAAATCAGTAAAATAATTTACTCAAAATATTTAAGATGTACAGTCACCGTCAGATATTTTGTAGCATACAAGGTGACCAAATACTTCTGAACAGTTAAAATAATAAGTTCCATAAGCTAAAAGCTACAATTAATATTACTTTATTATAATCTGCTCAGATGTTCAGATATTAATGGTAACTTGTAATGTATGCAATTTATTGTCATTTCGACTGTTCAGAAGTATTTGATCACCTTGTCTGCTATTTGTAGCAGACAAGACAAAATATTTTGATATTTGACTGTACCCTATGACAATTTATTCGAGTGTATTCGAGTCGAGTCGAGTCGATTCTTCCGCTACTGGCCGTGCGAATCCAGCATAGCTTTCATTTAGGAGAAAGAGCTGAAACTGAAACGCGAAACAATGAACGAATCAGAGTTTACGCGAATCCGTTCGCGAACAACTGAAGGGAGGAATCAATGAATCAAATCGCTTAGACCTTTGATGCAAAACAACTTTCCTAATGTTGCGTATTGAATAACTTTTCCGTAATTCTTCGTCTGTAACAGGATCTCCAAAAAGGTTTACTTACTTGTTTGTTATTTATTAAGTGATAGGATTTGTTTGGCTGCCAGTTTTACATAGCATGGACTCCCACATAAATGTACAGTGTCTTAATTATGGATTCATTTAAAAACCGGCTAAGTGCGAGTCGAACTTGCGCATTAAGTGTTCCGTGCCAACTTTAACTGAATTAGGGATCCACTTACTTCCACTAGTAAGTGGTTGTTACAGCAAAAAATACTTTGTTTTTTAGTGTTTCTATGAAGGAAGTTCTATTTTCGGTTGTTGAAAATATACTATTCTTAAAACTGCTCCTTCTGTCTATGCATCTAATATAGTTTGTAATCGACTCTCGAATACATGGTGTTAACGAAAATAGTTTTGTATTAATTTGTTATATGTTTGATTCTAGTTGTCTGTCGGAGAGGAGTAAAATAAGCTGCAATTGTAGAGTAGCAATTATATGGGTGTTTTTTTTTCAGACAGTAGCCCGCCATTTATCTCATTAGTGCGTCGGTCCGAGAGCTCACTAACGAATCGCACTTCCCAACACTTAGTTTCTTTCAGAGCTTACAGCGGTCTGTCCAATTAAAGCCCCAGTCATTCCCATTTATTTTCTAGCGCTGATACGGCAGGTATCCCGGACTATCACCATTTCAATAAATCGTGATTTTATCAGTCGGAGTCATTTTCTAAATATTTATGAGTTCTATTCTACCTACTAGGTGCGACTTTGCAGGATCTTACGCATAAATTTTCAACTTGAGTGCACTTGGCTTAATTCTTACATTTCCTATACTCACCTTCGTTAAAATTAATGCGTGTTAATTAAAGCAAAAACCACTGTATTTTTCCTACTTACACTTAATAGGAGTCGGCTGTTATCTAAGATTTTAAACTTTATTGCATTTTTAACCTAAACTTTACAATATCACGGGATTTTATGCAACTTCACTTGTTTAAAAGGTAAAAATGGTATTCACCTTCCCGATGTTTCGACCCGGCTACACGAGTCATAGTCTCGGGGCGACTGTTGAAGCTTAGCGTCGTTTGCCTGTGCGCGATGAAATATTTTCTTCTACCCGCACTTTGAATATTTATTGCACTAGTACAGTCAGCTCGACAAACAACACTAACAGTATCTCGATTATTTACGGACGGCACAACACGCGATTTTCACTTTGTTATTACTGGATTCCAGGTGACAAATGAAAACCATCATCATTTTTTTTTTCAATTGCTTCACGCATTAACCTTGCGTGGTGTAGGTAACGATCAGTGAAGATAATTTTTGGATCATGGAGTTCCATCCAGTGATTTGGGCCTGTAATAAGCAGATGTTCGGCAACCGCAGATTTTCCAGTCTGTAGATTCTTAACAGTTGAAATGTGCTCCTTGACTCTTTTAGCGATTGGTTGGTTTATCCAATATCGGCACTACCAGAACTGCAATCTATTTTGTAAACACCAGGCGTTTGCAGAGTTATCACATCCATTGGTGAGCGTAAGTACTTTGTTACTTTAGACGAAACGTCGGGAAGGTGAATACCATTTTTACCTTTTAAACAAGCGAAGTCGCATAAAAATCCCGTGATATTGTGAAGTTTTCGGCTGGTATCGTTAGGTTAGGACTCCAAAACAAAACATCCATTCTGTCTTTTGGCAACTAATGTAAGTAGCTTAGTAAAGTCCACAATTAATGTAAACATACGGTAGCGCAAAATAGCTCTCGAATAATTGAACGAAAGCACTGCGCTGTCATGCTATCCAACCTATTTATACCGCGCGCAGTATCGGGCCGCATGCACGAGCGCGAGTGTATATCTCCAACTATTGTTGGCGTCGCGGGCGAGGAATGCAGCGCGATGCGAAAACAGAACAATACCTATGACTTCTGAATTACACTTATGAGCTGGCGATAATCTGTGGAGCTGTTTATCCGAATCTCAACATCATATGGCAAAGCGCTGTCAGCAGGAACTGTCATGTGAGATTGAGTGAGCGAATTAGAATGAGCTTTAATTTCCTAACTATATGAACACCCTTAGCTAATGATATTACCAACACCAATATTTTATAGATTACCAATAGATTTGCTCCGAACTGTTCCAATTAAGTGTTATACCTCTAAATATTAATAATGCGTAGCTTCGTTTGAACTCCGTCGAACCAAATATCGAATTCCGAAGAAGTTCCAACTTTTATCCCCTATTTCACGTCCTGTAAAACTGGTTAAAGAAAGGCGAGAGAAGAGGTTAAAGAACGGCCGACATGCTTTCATCAAATTGAGTTTTATTGCGAGAGCAAATCACCTGCGGATAAACAGCTGTTAACCAAAACAGTAACCCTTTGCACGATTGTATTACTAGAGCCAAACGTCAAAACCTGCTGAACACCAAACCAACCAAAGTAGATTGGTCATAGCAATTAAAAGTATTAAGCAAATGATTATGGTTAAAATGTCAGTAGCTCGGTTTCGACATGTAGGTAGCAGTGCGGTTGACAAATGGGCACTGTCTTGCAGGGTAAGCTCGGTTGTTTACGGCGGGCGGCGGCGACGGGCGGCGTAGGGCGGGCGGCGGCCAGGCGCGCCGCGCGGTCTGCGAGCGCGATCGATGCCCCGCCGAATTCTCCGTGTTTTCCTACTTATCGCACTGTCGCGAGTGGGTACACACAGTGGCTTATTCTAGTGCCCTATTCAAGTGTCAGATTTTTATCGAGTCTAGCAGTCAAGCCTAAAGTTATTGGCATGGTTTAGTAGAATGTAAAGTAACGCAATGTGTAATTTTGTAACTCTACTACTAATAAATACGTTTGGAAGACTAAACATAGCTGTGTTTCATTTTAACGTAAGTATAGATTCTTACTATTGGACCTGATTGGTCGGTCGGATCGGTCTCATGAAGGTTATCAGAAGGAGAATGAAAGTTCCAACAATTGCCCGGGCTAAGTCGCGTGGAGTCTTAGTTGGCTTATAAAATCAACTGCAGTAAATCTGCAGCCCGAAGACATATTTAATTTGATCCTTTGGAACTATTCCCCTAAAACACTAAGGGGTAATAACACAACACACGGCTACGGGGAGAAATGCATTCCCAATATATAAATATTATCTTTAAATTTTCAAAGAGACTGCCTCTCCAGCTGCCCCTTGTCCTTAATAAAGCTTACGCTCGAATGTAGAAGTCTATGGTTTTATTTTAGAATAAGTTCAAATAATTGTAAAAATTACTCGTATTTTGGTGAATACTAGGCTGGTTGATGTTAGACATTTATGCGTAGTTAAATCAAATCAAATCAATGATTTATTTGCCAGAATACACAAAAGTATGCAAGTTACAAAAATAATCTATACTAATATTATAAAGCTGAAGAGTTTGTTTGTTTATTTGTTTGAACACGCTAATCTCCGAAACTACTGGTTCGAATTGAATAATTCTTTTTGTGTTGGATAGTCCAGTTATCGAGGAAGGCTATAGGCTATATTACATCACGCTACGACCAATAGGAGCAAAGATATAGTGGTAAATGTGTAAAAAACGGGAGAAAGAAGTCACTATTCCACGCGGACGAAGTCGCGGGCAAAAGCTAGTGCAGTCATATCTGTATTCTTACTTTGTACCCAAGTATGGTTTGAGTTTAGGCGTGCTCAAGAACTTTGAACACATTCTGAATTGTCATAATAATCATTTCAATGAGCCGAACAACAATTACGCGTATCAATTCCCCAATCGGATAAAGTAAGATACGAACTCAATTGTAAATTCGAACGATCCGATTGAAACTCCCATCGAGCAGCGATCGTAACAATCTGAACTAGTGATAGCTCGCGGATTGTACTAGCATGAAGTTGTGTTTTCAAAAGTAATATCCAGGGGGCGATTCGGGTGGGGATCGATCGCGCGGTCGCCGCGCGCTCGCGACGTGAGCGGAATTGACGCTAGGGTGGCACCGCTCCGGCTCTTGCCTAAATCGAATTTCAGCATTTTCAGCGCTTACGTCCGGAATACAAGTTCAACTGGTATTTTCTCATTTAAGTTGGTGTCAAAAAATATTTTAATTGCCAACTTCTTGATAAGTAGGTACTGTGCTTCTAATGGGCCCTAAAACAAAATCAAAACAACAGTTATGGGCTATAGGCTGTGATAATCAAAGTATGATTATAATTTTATCACAGCATAACAAAAATAACTTGAAATCTTAAAAAAATAATTATATAGCCATTGTATGTGTGAAAAACTAACCTACACAAATAATAATAGTAATCATTTTAAAACTTGGGTCGGTTTCGGCTAGTTGAGTCTAAGTGACGTGAGGGTGTAATGTGAGTCGAACCGAAATATATTTTGCCCTGTTGTCTTCAGATAATATCCCAATTCGAATGTAATGAGATATCGTGGCGACCCTACACCCTCATCACTAGTGTTTGGGCAGGAATTTCGCCGATGCCGCCTGAAGGAGCTGAGGTACAATGAGCGCCTTCCCTCACGCTCGCATTTTCCATCAAACCTTTGTTAAATATTTTAATACAAGAGACGTTCAGACGTTCCAAAAGTGATCGATGAAGAGAATAATAGTCAATTAAATTGCAAATAATATCGGTTATCATCATTATTATTCATTAGTTTAAATTCATCCTTTCAAATTGGATCTTCGACATGCTATGAACAACGAGTTACATAGCCAGGACTTCCGAATTATAATACAACTTAAAATTAACTCCGTCAACAAGCTAGATGCTTCAACACGCTTATATCGTTTAAACTTTACTATTCCTTTATTAACTATTAAATAATTTTATTAACAAAGGAAAGCTATAACAAGACAATAAAGATAATACCTTAAATAGGATAAGAAAAAAGTTATACGTTTAAATAGAAAAAGGATTTCTAATAATGCATTATTTTTTATTTGCTGAGATCACGAATCGATAAGATTTTTTGTTTACCAACCTACAAAACTGATGATGATGATATGACATAGAACTAACCCTCAAACAAATGCGAGTGGAATAAAAAAGTATTTAGTTCTGTAGTCAAGTATAGATAAAATGTTTCCTCTTTCAAATTTCAGTGGTGGTTGTGGAGTTTTCCACCGTGATTTGTTGTCTATTTGCGCCTATCTTGTATCCAGACCCGATTTTTACGGGGCTATCTCTCCTTGCAGTCTGTCCGTGCCGTGTTCCGTGCTGCCGAGTCGCAGTAGTCGTCGTGACCTGAATAT
The DNA here is from genome assembly GCA_963584085.1 of Pyrausta aurata. Lineage (NCBI taxonomy): Eukaryota > Metazoa > Arthropoda > Insecta > Lepidoptera > Crambidae > Pyrausta > Pyrausta aurata. The sequence goes on along the minus strand of OY757251.1, from coordinate 52,546 downwards.
TATGCATTTATCTAATGCAGGCTTTTGCAAAGCAAGGTACGAACCCCGTTTGACCTCAGGGGGTTCGCGAAAATGTTACGAGTTAGAATTAAGGTAAAAATTGAAAATTTCTCCTAAAATTGACTTAGGTATTTAACTAGTTAGGGGTTCGCTGTCACCTGGAAACTTTAAAAGGGGTACGTTTAGCCGAAAGTTTGAGAAACCCTGATCTAATGCAAACGTATCTGTATACCAAGATTAGCCAATACTCGTACTTACCTTCTGGTTAAAGCTGTTTTGTAAGGTTTCAGTTGTCCTCGTTATTTGTTCTCTAACCTACATCATTCGATTGAATTAAAACTCTAGAGGTATTTTATGTCAAACTAGCGGTCCCAGCGAACTTCGTATCTTCCGGCCCCGTCTCACCCCGTTCCCGTCTTACTTGCACTTCTGCATGAGACTGAGATTGATAACAATAACATACCTAAACGGTATGCAATGGCTATCAACGTAGACTAGATGGATGGAACCCATTCCATTGCATAAGAAATAGTCTCACCGAAAGTGAGCAAACACTTCCAACCTGTCATACCAGCGGAGTCACTCGAGTAAGTGTAATACGAGTGAAGTAATAATCATCACGCGTTTAGGATCGATTCGGTGCTGCTGTGAGACTCGTATCAATCACGCGGACTTAACTAACAATTAGGCCGAACGCCCAGCCGGAGAACCCGGAAATAAATGATCGGTCCCGTAATCTATCAGAGCGCGGAAAATTACCGAAACAAATGACCCCGGCATTAAAACGCACTCACTCATTAACAACGATCAGTTGACATCGCGCTCTCTAGATAAGTAAGTACTTTATATTCAGTAAAAAATTGTAATTTTTGACTTTATTTGTTACAGTACCGTAATCGGTATAGATTTAAAGTCATTTTTGGCAACGAGTATAAACGCATGCAAAAATGCCTATGAAAAAGGTTCACACTCGCTATTTGCGTAAAAAGTTTCACGGCTCTTGATTTCTGGTTTTTTGCTGCTACGCTGTCTATTTGTCACAATATTTTACAACCGAGTTTACGTTTTATATCCAGATTTTTGGTAGAGTTTTTGTTTGTTTGCTTTGAGGTTTTATAGTATATTCACTTTTGCAATTTTATTTTGCAGAACATGTGTGCTCTCTCTATTAGCAAAGGCTTTTTTCTATATTCCAGCTGGAAAATTATACTTTTCCCGACTTATATTTCAAAGATTTGTTTGTATTTTTTATCAAATGTTTTTTATTTTTTTATTTAGATATCCGCTTTGAAGTAACTAAACCAACCAGACCGAAGTTAGGTATATAGGTATCTATATCACAAATGTTTATTTATTTAAACTGTATTGCACTGTGTATGTGTGTTTTTTGTACAATTGGTGGACTTAATGCCTTAGGGCATTCTTAACCAGTCAACCGCTTGGAAATGTTCAAAGTTTTTAACATCTCTGCTACTGTGTTTGTAAAAACTATGTACTGTACACATGTTTAAGTAAATAAATATATCTTATCTTATCTTATCTTAATGTGATTATAATCCAACTCGATCTTTCAGAAGCTTAGTTCTTTCTAAACTAAGATCCAAATTAAGTAGTGTAAATGGATTATAAATAACACTGAGTATTATGCAACCTCAGAACTAAGCATAGATTGTATAATGTGAGTGGTAGCCCTAATAATTAGTATTCGGTGCCTAGTGATGCGATTATCTCGGCATTTGGATGATGGTTACCGTCAGCGACTGACGATGGGCTGTCACAGGATTATCTAACTAGGCTTATGCTAATTATTGCTGATAGTGTTGCAATTTGCAATTACTTGTTCATCCTAAATGTAGATTCAATTTAAATTTCAATTTCAATTTATTTATTCACAAACAATAATACATTGTGTTTGAATTAATTAACATTAAATTATAAAATAAAATTACAACATTAAAACAAATAATTAATTACAGTAGATGTCAAAGTAAAATTAAAATTAAAACATTTGAAAACACAATTGTAATGTATAATAGAGATGTCAATGTTATTCATAAAAATGTCACAACATCATTATAAATATAATTAAATTCCTCCATTAAAATTAGTTTCTAAAAATTCATCAACAGAGTAGAAGCACCCCTTCAACAGAAAAGACCTGAGTTCCTTTTTAAAGTTACTCTCATACAGAAGCAGTTTTAACCTGACCGGTAATTTGTTAAACAGTATGACAGACTGATACTGAGAAGAGTGTTTGACCATTTCGTTGTGTGGGGTTATACTATTTGAGAAATCCTTTCTTCTTGTGCTTTCTCTGTTAGCTCTTCCTTGCGCTCTTCGCTCTTCCTGATTAAAGTGCAGGAAAGCTTAATAAGTAGGTGGTATCTAGGAATCTCTAAGAAAGGTACATGTTGAGCGAACACAGATACCTACAGAGCAAGCCACGTCTTTGAGTTTTAATAGCACAAGCTTTGGATGGATTCTATGGTTCTGAGACAACGCTAAGCGCTTTGAGTGTCTATTGTGGTTTGTAGCTCAAAGGGCTTCCTAAGCCCCAGCCGATTGTTAGAAAATATATGTGGGTATGTGAAACCCAATTTATTTTGTACTTATTCGTTTCCAGTAAATGCTCGCGCTATCAACACTTTCCATTTATAAACGTCACAATTAAATCGCCCACGCTGACTCACACAACAGTCTCTACAGCGAACAACAACGGCGCGTGGTGTGAAATAACATAAGCCGTCACATAATATTATAAGCAGCATTCATATCGTATTTGAGGGAACTGCTCCGATGGAATGTCGTCGACTCAATACCGTAGATATCGATTTACTGCTACTAATTTGATCATTTTGATGTTACATTCAAAATTTGATGTTATAGTGAACTTACTGTTTATATCAAGGATCAAAGCTATAAATAAGTAAGCTTCTAGGAAGACATAGTTTTGTGCCGTAGTAAATCAAATATAGGAACATAATATTTATTATGAGACATAATATCATTAATGACAGTAAAATTTAGCTACTGAGGCAATTGTCTGAAGCCGCTGCCGCTTTCTGAACACCGCTGCCTCTTCCGTCCATCTCTTACAGCGAACATTGAACTTCTTTGCAACCTTAATTCAAGCGACAACGCAGTGATCTTTGCGGGGGCAATGTTTTTTGCTCGGACAATTACATTTACATTATCTTGTACTCTTGTGTTCTGTACTTAAAATGACGGTATAAAATAAAGTTCAAAAAGTATGGTTGTAGAAGACAGCGGAAAATCTTCCGTTCGTTAGTCGCATTACCTAGTCAAATAAATCAGACTTTCAAAGTCCAGCCGTCGCTCGATCGAGCTGAAGGTTAATATTAATACGAGTTGCGACGCACGCGACGTGACCGATGGTTAAGTATAACAACGCGCTAGTCGGTTCGACGGAGAAGTGCTTGTCCAAGTTCCAACAGAACTTCGGATTAGACGGAGAGCAAGCAGATTTTTTACTCGTTACATCTTTTATGATGTAGGTGCCAGTGATTCAAAATAATACTGCTTGTGGCGATCAAACTGTACGGTACAGTATACTCTAGTTGTTCGGCATCCTCTTGAAACCACTGTACTGACGGATTATTTAACGTGACCTGTAGTGAGACTTATCTGTATTAATGTAATGATTTAACAATTACTATGATCATCATTCATTCATCATGATTTGAGAGCTAGGCTCTTGTCGATGGAGTTTGGTCTATAAAAACTACAAATTAGGGAAGATAGTGTGGTGGTTTCCCTATTGCGTTCTACACCGCAGTTTACCGCCTCCGAGGGTTTACCGCCTCTTAATACCCAGTCAAAAGCTTTTCTGAATACTATATCTTCAGCGTTCTGCCTGTACTGAAGTTGCTGCTGCTACCTAAAGCGAGGGGAGCGCCTATACGATGGCAGGGTTTACTCGTCATGGCACAGAATCGTCATTAAATATTGTAGCCTTAAAGCCCATCCTACTAGACTCCCAACTATATTCTGGTGATCCTGCCGCTGTTTGATCGGAGACTGCTTACTTATTCCAAATATTCGCGCCTAACCGCCATAATATTGGGTGACCGTACACTATCAGTGACCTGTGACCCCGCTAGGACCTAGCCTACAGCTCAGCCCAAACTAACAAAAATTATTTAAATAATATGGAGAAGTAGGTAAGTAATAAAGAGAATGGCGAAAGAGCGTAAAGAATGGAAAAAACTCCACCGACAAGAGCTTGGCTCTGATGATGATGGAGAAGTATGACCCTCAGGAACAACCAATTATTAGTATACTATATTTTTTTAAGTAGGTACAGGAGTTACACACATACATTTTGTTATTTTATTTATTAATTAATTTAGCACCCATCCAATGTGCAAGCGCTAACATCCAACTGTTTGTCTCAAATCAAACGAGAGCAAAACCATTATATACGGTCAACAGTCAACACCCTGTTGAAATGTTAATAGTATATGTATTTAACGTATGAATAGACAACTGTGCGCGCACAGCAAACCAACAGCGGCGACTACAGGCCGCGCGGCGCATACGAGCTCACTATTTTCTATAATAAAGCTCCTGTTATGTTTCTACTTACTTACGTTTACTCCAGTTATTTGTTGAGTTTAACATGATACTTCCGTCATACATTCTTAAATACATATAGCTAGATAAAAACCACTGTACTCTCAGCATATTTATTATCTACGACACGAGAGACCATGCTCCATCACAAGTGACTGATTACTTTGAGAATTTCATGTAAAAAATGCGAGGAAGCACTCAGTGTCCTTTGCTAATTAACAGCCTAGTATCATGCCTGCCTAGGTACCTACATACCACCAACATAATCGGAACTGCTACTCGTACGGTAGCGTATTTGCACAATTATTATTTATCGCGATATTTTGCATCAAATCGAAAATGTTGTCAAATATTTTGGAAAATGAAACGTTTTAGCAAATTACGATAGCAGGCGTTTCTAGAAATTGAACAATCACAAGAGGAGTTAGCCCATTGGGTATCGCTGGATAAGCATATTATCTATATTGGGTATAGGCTGCATGACCTAAAGGTATGACTGGGAGAGAATGCTTTTAGCATTAAGTCCACCTTTTGTACACTGTTACTTGTGCAATAAAGTTCTTAAATAAAAATAAATTAATAAAAGCGCATTTGTTTTTTGCAAATAATATGTGGGTGTAGTGTAGTTTCGCGGACGCCTTATCCAATTTATATGTACGAGTACATTCTTCTCAAAATATGCACATTTCCGTCAGGTACTATTTCAAACTTTTAAACTGACCCGTTCGGTTTTGCTGATAACTGTTGATATAGTCTCACTGATAAATATCACTAATTTAATGAGGTATTTGTAGGTCTAGGCCTAGGTCCTTGAGTATGTGCAATAAAGTAAAAAATACATACATACTCTCGAAAAAGTTGCTGAAAGCAATAGCACTTTGGCTTGGCAAATACCTATATGAGTATAAACTCATGATAACCGGCGCGTTTAATCCATATGTATATGTTACCTTGCAAGCAGTATTGCTTACACACAATCCAGCAGTGATTTTAAAACTTTTTTGGGCTATCTAATTATGCCCAATCGTATTTTGTGCTCGCTCTGCACCCCTCACTTGCGCCACTCACCAACCAAGCTTGGCATCGTTACTATGTGGAAGCTGCTATTTGTCATAGTTCTATTTTTGTGTGCCATGTGACATATTTCAGGCCGTTGTCAATGGACAAGTTCCGCCTGTGGTTTCTACGTTAAAATTAGTTTTAAATAATGTTAATCAGGAGGAGCGTCGCGACGATCCATCACGTCATCCATCACACTTATCGTTTCATTATTTATTCACTGAACTGCTCTTCGACTGGTATAATCTGCTCATTGCAGTTTATCGAAGATATCAGGGTAGTGGAGAATCGATAAACTGATGAACCAAGTTTAAAAAATAATTAATGCTTTAAACGTAATAAGTATTGAGTGCTCATCTTACTTTGAATTTGTGGATTTGTTGAGGCGAGCTCTGGAGCTTTGTAGCTCTAATTACAGTACAATCCTGTTAAAAAAATGTGGCATAAATGGTATAATCGGATGAGCGGTGTTGGCAGTTAGCGCTCGACACAGGGCGCTTAGCCGCCGCAGCCGCGACCCGCGCGCAGTACTACTACGTGCTCGCAAACAGGGAAGACATAATTGGCACTCGACGCTACAAAGATTTATCGCTTCAACCCTTTATTTGCAGCCCTCCTATGAGCTGACTTGCCGCGCGCCGATGCTGTTGCCGTTGTTAATCTCCTCAAAATAAAGGCGGTCTGGCAACGGTTATAACGGGTACATAATATACGAGCACGATCCGTCAAAAATCCTAAAGCCGGCCATAATCCAGAACCCGGAGACCGGCGACCGGTCACCGCCGTGCCCTTAAAATCGAAGCGCACGGAACGTGCCGGACGAATTAAAATTGAAAACTGCGCGGGTGACAATATGAAATGTTAATGAACACTGACAGTTCCTTTGTTCGTTACTACAGTTTTGGGGAATATCAGAGAGTAGAGCGCTGTTTCGCGGCAATTTGATGCACTCGATCAAAGGCTGTATTATCGTTGACATGCTGTTCGTTCATGAAGCATTCACGTACACTGTTAAATGGAAATTGCGTCAGTGAAAAAATAAAGGTAAAGAAGAGAAATTGATCGGTCGTTACATGTCGTAGGAGAGTGAACGACCCCGGGAGAGAGCACAAAGCTCGGGTATGTAGGTCGGTGCGTGACTGAGGGCTGGCACCGCCGGCACGCGCCAGCGCCTTCCTGCCTGAATCAATTGCCTCTACACCGATACCGATAAGCACTACCTTCGATTACAGCTTTTTCATCTTTTTGCTGGGTACGGTACAAAATTTATGAATACCTTTCGTCGAACCCACATTTTCGGAGTCACCAGACAGCTTTTACTGAAACAAAAAGGTATACAGCAAAGAAAACGCTGATATACTGCGCTCCGTTTCACATGTGACTAATGTTTATGCTGCAGGCAGGGACGACTAGTATAGATTTTTGGAGATGATTTAGCTAGTACGACGTCACTGTAATCCTAACGTTCTCTAATTTCAAGTTTTGCTGGATGGGCAGATAAGCAAGGATAAGGGTTGGTCGTAAAATGGTCCCGATCTGGGCTGTGAGCGCTTTCAAACAGCGTGGGTGCGAGCCAGAACCGTATTTGGCAACTTTATTTTTACCAAATACTTGAATCTATCCACTGAAATATGCAAAAGTGACTATCGAATTACTGAATAATGATTTCTATTCAACCATTTATCCACCTTATGTTTCGCACCATACTCTTCCGTGCATGTGTACCATCTTAATGGCTTAGCTTTTGCTTAGTAGGCCTGTAGAGCCGGCCCTGGATAGAGCCCTAGAGTGGCCTATCTCGGCGCCCACAGAAGGCTGCTCGCTAAATTGCACATTTAATTGTATTATCCCAGCGTTGCCGGCTAATATGGCCCTTTCTAACTCGTATTCGTACAGCCGAAGCTTGAAAAGCTTGTCCACTCAAAATGGTCGTCTGCGCGATATAAATTTGTTACAGAAACTTTAATTAACAGTTAGTTGCATTTCAAAGTTGATTAAAGCATAATGCTATTGTAAACTTTAAAATACATGCACATAGTGGCGATTTTTCGTACCGTCGCATGACACTATAATTATAACTGCTTATTGCAAATTGTAGTTGTTGATAATTAGTTTAAGTTTTGGAATCAATTCGTTTTTAGGGTTCCAACAGTAGTCCAACATAGAACCATCCATATAAGTAGTTTCACCATGTCCGTCTGTCTGTCTGTCCGCAGTTCAGCGCAGATACCTGAGATGCTAAAAACCTGTAAATTGGCATGTGTACTTATATATATTGTAATGTCCTCACCAAAGTGGTAAAATAAAATTTGGAAAAATACCTTTTTTTCTTGTGCCAAACACATCGTGTGGGGTATCGTTGAATAGGTCTTATAAAATGATTATGAGCTTGCTTACATCTCTTTTCGATAAAGTGGCCTAATTCCGAACATTCAGTTTAAAAGGGTTATTTTTTGTTAGAGCTGGGTGTCCACCCTCTGTAAACTATATTGTAGGAAGTAGTTATGTGAAAAAAATACTACTGCACTATGAATTTAAAAGGAAAACTATAACGGCTATGATTAGTAAACAAATTACGGAGTTTTAGTCCATAAACTTAATGCAAAATAATTTCATTGTAAATTTTCGCTAAAAACGCGCTCAGATTTATGAAACTGAAGCTGGGGCCCTACTACGAACCGAAATCCTTCAATACGATTATCGTTTTTCGGATCCAAAGCATTTATAGTATGGAATCCTTACTACGAAATGTTTCGGATCCGCAAATCGATTATCGTATTGACAGATTTCGATTTTCGTAGTAGTCCTCCTGGATTCAAATATTGATTATGATTGTTTTTTTAGCTATAAAAATCTAAATTGTGAGTCAGCGCCATCGAAAGATACAACCGGTTTTATCTCATAATTTCGCATATTTTGTTATTTTTGGGGGATCAAATAAGACAATTTTAATATCATGTTTTACAGGACATATAAAAGTGCTTTCCTACATAGTAGGTACATACACGGTTCCCTTGGTGCGCGAGTCCGACTCGCACGCTACAACAACATCCACTACAGGTATCTAATTTTATCAATACTATACCTACTTCGTATAAGTTTATCTCAATAAGCGTTGTATTTTTCTATTGGTCTAATCTGTGCCGGCTGGCTTTTTCGGGCTTTATATTGTAGCCTTAGCCTTCGGGAAAATATGCCTCATGTTATGGTAATTCGGCTGATTTAGATATTCGCGTGTGTTTTGTGTCGGCTCCGCGCAGGTGATACGGTTTCGGTTTTTAGGGTTCCGTATTCCAACAAGGAACAACAGTTGCGTCATATTATTCGTGTGTCGTCCTGTCCGTTTGGTACTAGAAAATTGTTGTTTGGCATGAGTCGGGGAGCGAGGGGCTTATTGTAACAATTTTCATGGTATATCTTGAGATATTTGGATTAAATTGCTACTAAATAAAAATGCATGGATGCTGTAACTCTTCCCCTACTAAATCCAGTAAAAATAATACCTTGGTCATTATTTTACTATCAATTATTTTCTAAAAGAAGTGCGGTGTTACAACATACCTCGTACTTGGGGCAAGATATAACGTCTACTGGGACCAGTAGAAACAACCAAAAAAAAAACGAAAAAAATACCTTTGATCATGTATGCTGATTTTTAACAACATTGACATATTTCTTAAGTATTTATTATATTAAAAAAATAACTTAATATTTTCTAAATTAATCAACACCTAATAATTGGGTAACTCACAGTTTTATTTTGTTAAACATTACATATAATCATCATAGCACTTTTATATCATATAAAAGTAAGTAAATTAAATTATGAATAATTATTATTACAAAATTACATTAAAAATATGTTAAACAGAGTCAAAAAATTAAATTCAGCAACAAACATTGTCAAAAAACATATAAAACAAAAGAAATAATTTAGTAGGTACATTAGGACCCACCCCGCAACCTAGTCGATCCAAAGGTCCCCATTATGCTGGCTGCATTGCCGCGTTGAATGGCAATGGAGACCTGCTGAACCAACCAGGAACCAGAGCGAGGATCATTTCCCTTCTCTCTCAATCTACGACCTAACTCTCTAAAAAGAGAGCGGGCCTCAACACTCCATGGTCCAGCCGTTTCGACAGCTACCGGAATGAAGTCGTACATTGACTCCAGGGCTGAGTACTTGGCGTGCTTCAACTTCGCAGCGTTTTCTGCCGCTGAGCCTGCCGAACCCACCGTCTGCCTCAAATGAGACGCAGCAAACGTGCTAACACAAGTAGCATCCCACAAGAGGCAACGACCCCTCCGCCACGGAATCAATGTAAGACCGTCTGGCCTTTTTCCATATTTTTCCATATTTTTTTATGAATATCTAAAGTATCGTTGGTAAGTAATTTAAAATAAATAAAAATAAAATAAACATGTACCTTACAACGTATACACATTACAACAAGCCCCCGGATTTTGTAACAACTAACCCCATGGTCTGATTTTCAACATTAACTACGATAACTATTTAAACAATTCAGCAATCATAAAAACTGTGACACATTATCAGAGATAGATAAACTTGAATGTAACTAAGATATAGAAAGTTTTAAATTAGTCAATAATAATAACTTTAACGCATGCACATTTCTGCTCACTGCGCTGGCCGGCGGGATACTGGCTAAGGCAACATCATGCAGTGCGGTTTACTGGTCAAATTGAGTCAAAGAAATACGCTAATAAAGTTTATGATCCTGGTGAAAAGAGCATTTTACTACTTACCCCTGCTACAACAAGCCCCTCGCTCCTACCTATATTTCAATTACGACGCCAAAGTAAAATTTAATTATGAAATACATTTCCTACATGTCACGTGAATAACATCTTTTTCTGTAATTTGGATAAATTGAAATCGCCAAATCCAATCGACTAAATATGTATATGTTGTATATGCGCCATACAACACACCAAGTGTCTGGCTCGAAGTAAGGATTTTTCCCTTGTGTTACAAAGTAGATACAAGACAATGATTAATAATAATAGTCCCCCTAGCCGATTTCAACTACGGGGGCCAGTCAAAACGACTAACCGACTGCGCGGGACATATTATAGTGCACAAGTGTGTGCGCAAACACAGGTGCACTCTTTATTCCTTTCACTCTCATAGCCCGATGGGACAGCAATCTGACACGACCGGAGAGAGATCAGGCGCAGGACCAACGGCTTAACGTGCTTTCCGAGGCACAGGGGGTGAAACACCGCCAACTTCCAAACTCCGGGCTACCCTGAGAATTTCTAAACATAAAAATCCAGGTACATATTTTTGGCCCGATCCGGGAATCAAACCCGGGACCTCCGGCGCAGCCGTCGCTTTTAAATGAGACCCTCTCACCGCTGCGCCACCGAGGCAGTTCAACGATTATGAAGGGAGTGTCTCCAATAAATACATAATAACATCCATGACTTAAGTAGGTACAAATATTCGTGATCCTCACTCAAATATTTTCGCTTTACGGGATTCAAACCCGCGACCTGCACCAAAAACCTTACAGGTCGGACCGCATTTGTCCGGCGCGCGGTCGGACCTTTATTTTTATTTATCTTGTTTTTTTATTTATATTTTCATGTAATACTAATTATTTGCTTACTAGTGTTAAATGTCACATGCCGCATTCATGTGAAAATCTGCATGCAAATGCGGTGCATTTTATTTAAATGCGGTTAAAGATTAAAGCACATCTATCCACCCGTAACGGAAAAATACCGTATCAACCCGAGGTGTTCAGTATTATTTGTATGAAACTCCATACTTTATTCAACGCACATCAACTTCACACCTCTGATCAAGATCAACTCGGGACTACTCTCGACTAACGGCGCATGTGTTGTATTGCGCTTACAGTGAGTCGCCCGATGGTTGTCAACTATCCGCCCACCCTGCCAAACGAGCTGTTTTTCAATCACAAAAATAACTGTCATAAGTTGTGCAAATGCGATTCGAGGCGAAGCGTTTGCTATACGGTGCTGATCCTATGTCGATGCGTTGCTGATCCTTTACGTAACGTGGACGCATGGTTGACGCCTGGTTGGTGCTGTTGATGTTCCCATTACGGGTGTACGGGTATAATCTTTGGTTAAGGTTTAATAAAATCTTAACCAAAGATTTATAAATATAAGATAAAATATTATTCGCAAATGTGTAATTGATGAAACGGTGGTCAGTGGCATATTCATGAATGATAGTAACCATAAACCTCGCCGTTTCCATAGCCGTAAAACCAAATACCAATTTAGTTGCCGCTATTTAATCAGAAATTATACTAATTAAATATTGGATTATTATTTAAATGGTGTATTTGTTTACAGGTAAGCACAAATAGGATAATTGCACCGAACCCGTTGAGGTGAGCCTGATCATGTTGACACAATGCATTATATTGATATTTTGAGTTATTAAAATATGTAGAATGAGCCTAATTTTGTGCATTATTATTAACTTTACATGTCGCATTATAGAAACAATTTACGATGTCGCTTTATAACGATTCCGGGTAGTGTGACACACTGAAACATAATGATTAATCGTAAAATTTAGAACGATATAAAGCTCGAATGCCGTTAAGCATTAACGAACTATGCACAATAATTAGCGTCGGTGACGCTCTTAAAACGCCGAAAGGTGCTTCATTAAATTATTGCGGATTGTTTGGTTTGGTTACCTAACTCTTTTTGTTTATTATTTTTAATACACATACTAATTTCATTACCTATATCAAATGACTTACTAAACAAATAGCGAACGTTTCCAGGTATAGTCGATTATAGTTCTGACTTCACTACGGATCAGGATAAATGCATAAATTTGTTTTAAATATCAGGAGATAAATTCAGTTCAATATTATCAGCGCTAGAATAAATCGTGGTGCAACGTCGTATCTGGTATATCCGCGACAACGCTGCGGGGAAGCTCGCGGGCGCCGCCCGTGAGGAGGAGTGATTTGATTTGGAAGTCGCAGTCATTTCCCACATGAAGAGAGGAAAAGGGGTGTTGTTACACCTCGCGCTTTATCACTAGTGACGTTATTCCACTATACGCCAGTTGACGTCCATTTGATCGACACTACAACAAAATTTTACCTGACTTTTTAATCCCAAAAAGTACAGAAATAAACTGGATCATTCCTGTGACGTGTTCGCGCCCCGTTGCTACAGTTATTATAAAATAAATAGGCAACAACCAAGGTTGACGCATTTCTCTAAAGCGCGTGACTTCGCGAGGTATTAGGAGCACTTACGTTGGGTGTGAAAACGGACCATGTTAGAAGCTAGACCGACTTAAAAAGCAATTTTAAGGTAGTATGAATTTCTTTGTACTTTGACTAACAATTCCTTTTGTTGTTTGTAAAATAATAAACCATGATAAATATGATCGTTGAGTGAGTCATGCACAGGGATCACGCGCGCGCCGGTTGGTCACGGGACGCGGCGGTGCTAGTATTTATAGCGGCGCGCGCGCTCAATGACCGCCATTCAAACGCCTCTGCGGAGCCCGGCGCTGCAGCCTAACTGACCTACGCGTCACCCGCCGCCCGTTGGCCTCAAGCCACGCATTGATCGGACGTGACGCGCCTAACTCGTAAAACGTCTCTAAATATTTAATATATTTTAAAGTTTCATTGATAGGCTCGAAACGCTATCATCTAATCCGTATCGCAATAAATTCCAAGGCGTCGATGCCAGACGTTTACGAGGGCCGCTCGCGGCCGTAATTATAGCTGCGCTTGCACGTAAAGTAGAGGGGAGGAAGTTAAAGCTACCCGCACCGCGGGCGGCGCGAGGACGGCGCGGGTATTTTTTCCGCTGGCCGCGTGCCAGCCGCGTCTCGAGCGATTGATTCCGCCGAGACTTATCACCTATATAATTACCGGCCGCGGTTATTTATCGCTCGCCGTGCACCTACAACTAAACAAACAGGACGATGAGTGACGAGTTAATCAATGAGCGTACGTAAACAGCTTTGGTGCCATGGGATTAATATTTAATAATAAATTGCTAGTATTACGCTGTAAGCACCGCGGCTCGCCCATTCATAATAGCGATTGGGCCGCGGTCGGCATGTACTGCTAATGTTAGCGTAATAATGCTCCTATTAAGCCCTGCCGGTCTATTCAGCTCCCGGCGTGTCATAAAGCCTTTCCAAATTGCTCCCACTGATGCCGAGCGGATAGAAGCCAGTCATCAAGGGCCTATTATGCATAGAGTTTTGATTTGCGTACGTCACCGTTTCCACGGACTGGCAATTGTTCGCTGGAAATTAATAATCATCGGACAGTTTCATTTTGTAAAGTGGATGCCACTGAAATTATTATGCTGCAATAACTAAATTGGAGCTTTCAAGTAGCGTAAGGGCAATAAAATTGAAAATGTATAGTTGTTGTTTCGCCGCTTTGTGGAAACAGTAAGCAGCGCAGGACGGTAACCGCGCGGTGGTTCCGGCGCTCGTAAACGACGACTCGTGCGCATACTTGCAGCAGCTTTACTCATAAGTTGACTATGAGTTATATGTACGAGCCTAGAGATACAATTATTATACACATTGCAATAGGCAGTATAAATAAATATTATTAATAACTATACTGAAAATATATGAGTTAGTTTTAATGCCTCTAGAAAACTGAAAACTTACTAAACTCGTCGAAAAGACCCTAGTAATTCAATTATTTATTGAATATAAATAAAAATAAAATGTTGAAGTAACTATTTTCTTTGTTTTTCTATCATTCTATCATTGTTATACAACTGATAAGAATAGAAAGTAAGACCTCAATCAAAGCATCAGCATATCATCCATGAATCTCTAGTTGAGAGCTGTACATGTACATGCATTGAACGAAAAAGATAATTTTAACTTATTAACGAAGACTCGCTGCCCGCGTCGGTGTTTCCTAGTGACTATAATCCGAATCTATTCAAAGTTAGAGTGAACAGGCTTCTTCTAGGCGAGCTCGTTCCATCTTCGACTCCGTCTTAGTCGCACTTGGCTTGGTCTAGAGTCAAGAGCAAACCCATACTAAATAAAAAAAAAAGATCTGGTGTAACAGTAGACATCAATTATTACGCAAGAACTTTTTTGAAGATTCGATTATTTGTAAGCAATCATGTCCTCCTGGTAATTCAATACGAGTTTGACCGTTTCACCGTAAAAATCAAGTGATATATCCACACGTAAGAAAACCGCCTTCAAAATCGTTACAGTAGTGAGTTCTTGTGAATCTAACGGATAGTTTATTTTGGTATTATAGAAAGTATACATTTGTGAAATCTCGCGCCGCGTCGTTTGTTGCGAGACGAGTCCCGGTGGCATCGCGGCAGCGCGTCGGGAGCGAGGCGGGGACGGATCACGCGCGTGCGCGTGCTGGCCATGCAATAAAAATAAACAACGCGGCCGAAGATTTCTATTTGAGCAAGAAACAAAATTCCTATTTGAGCATTAGGGGCATTGTAATTTACTTTGTTGTGGTACAACAAGACAAATGTAGGTACGTTTTTCTACGGTTAGGTATTACCTATAGTGAGAACCATGGTAACGTGGACAAATACATAGATCGTGATAACTTAAAAATAACGAACTTGAAAATATTGACGACACCTAGGTACGTATTTTTCACAGGGCCAAAAAAAAGGTAAAACAAAACAAAATAATGAACAAAAAGTTAGGTTCTGAAGAGAGCCAAGGTAAGGATAGTGGGCACGGAGTGACTTTTTAAAGTTTGATGACATTCTGATCTCATAGGGGAGAGAATTCCAAAGTCAAATCGCAGAGTGTGAAAGAGTCCGACATGAAGCCGGACTTTTACAGAGGTGTGTGGAGAGTGAGTTTATGTGTAGAACGAAGGTTGCGCGAAGTTGTATATGCCAAATAGCTGAAACGCTATATATATTATGACGGACTACCGCTTATAACTTTAACTACTCGGTATACGTTAACGAGTGATTTGTGATTCCATTTTTAAAATCCATTGTAAGTGAGTGCGCGCTATACTAGATTCAGCCGATGAATACACGCCAAAACTTTTTTCCGAGCTGGCTAAATTCATACTCGACCAGGAGGCATTCTCGCATGATCGAACTTATTTCGGTACGATAATTCGATTACGAGTATCACTGTTTTATCGCAAAAATCAAGTAATATATCCGAGGAAAAAAATCTACCGCACGAAAGAAATCAAAATGCATAGAACCCGGCAAAATAGTGACCCGGATAAAGCAATACTGTATTTTCTTTAAAAAATAAAATTCGATCGGTGAACTTTTTTCGTATACAAAGTGCACGAAAATTGGTTTCCTGATTGACGTTACGCGGTTACGAAATACCTGTGTTTGTTAAGCTGGGAGTTTTCGTCAACGGTGTAAAACATGGTTAGATCCAGTTAGGTCCAGGTTTGAAAAGTTTTTTTTAAAATTACAAATCAATAATATTTCGGTCCAGAAATGAACAATTGTCACTTTAAAAAAAATTACGTACTAAATACATTCGTTTTTTGATACTCATTGTTACAAAATCGTGATTATCGGAACTATGATCGTAACGTAAAACTTAGTAAGAAGTTCGTTTGTGTTGTGATAGGCGCATATCAGCTAAGATCGAAATTAACAAAGGTTATAAAAATATAATAGTTTGGCAATTGATGATTGCCGCGGCTGGAACATTTTCTTTTGGAGCAATGTTAGTAAAGTAACATCGTTTAGCGCCGATTCCTATTAAAATATGTTTTACCTTATAAAAGGTAGTATTTAACGCTGAGCGATCCAAATAAGCTGAAAAAAGTAATAAGTCGTGCAATATAAGAGTTGGGTCTCGCGGGCTACCCCCGCCCCCGTCTTCTCCACTCCGCCGTACATTAATTACAGGTATCGCACGCCCCCGCAGAGATCATTGGAAAAACATAGATTACACGATAAACAGATTAAATTACCTTCGCTTTTGATGACATTAAGGGATTACGGGTTCAGTTCACGTTCAGATTTATACTCTTCATCATCAGAGCTAATCAAACTATGTGTCCTAATATTTAAACCTATAAACAAATCTATGAACAATAAATATCCCGCGCAGATGGTCAATCTCGAATCACGACGTTCCTGTACGTTTTTTAGGGTTCCGTAGATAAATATCAAAAACGGAACCCTTAAAGTTTCGTCAAGTCTGTCTTTCTGTCTGTCAGTCCGTATGTCACAGCCACTTTATTTCGTTTTAAGGTGGTACGGAACCCTCAGTGCGCGGGTGCAGTTTTTATAAGTTACGCTTCCTGTAATCCTTAAATTAATGATCAATTAAAAAACGAGTTCAACACAATATCTCGGTCGTTTGAGATAGGTAATAATAAAATAATAATAATACAATGATAATATTTTACTGACGCGGCTCAAGGCCTCCGGTTGTTTGACCTATGAGAATAAATTAGCAATGTCAAATGAAGGACAAGACATTAATGTGAACAGTTTAATAAAAGTGCGTAACCTTAAAATTTGAAAAGCTTTCGGTAACAAAAAGTACACTAGTATAGTCCATTAAAACAATAAACTAGTGAATTTACCCTAGTGGTAATGTATTCTATTACAACAATAAATCCTATTTGACTGCCCTTCCAATATTAGGAAATTGAGTGCTTACTACTTATTATACTATATACACATATATATATATATATATATATATATATATTCTATTGAATTGGTGCACGTATCAACAAGAAAGTTTCGCACGTCAGATAAATAAATGTGTTTGTAAGGGTACGTAATGTAACTGACATTAAAATTCATAACACCACGAGGGAGATACTGGACGAAATGAACGAAAAAGGTAGGAATGGCTGTAGGTTGCGGAGGGGTTAATGTGTCGGTGGGAAAAGCGTCGGTTAGCGATTCGGAGGTCGCGGCTCGGAACCCGTAACCCCTCGCCCCGGTGGATGGATGGACAGACCCGCCACCTCATTCATTCATATAAAACTAGACTTTATGATAAAAAAATCAAGTTTTATGACGCAGTCATATGAAGCTTAAAAAAACAATAAAAAACTGTGTTTAAGTTACACTAAGTAGTTTAGTTCTCCATGCAGCCAATAGATGGCGCTGTACCGTATTACATCGCGTTGACGAATGGTTTTCGGTGTAACTTAAGTGTACAAGGTTTTTTTGGTAATATATGATCTGTTTCATACCGCTATATTGAGTTTTATTTTGCAACCAATATCAGTGGGATTTTTGGGATTGTTCATGGTCCTTTCGAGTTAACCGTACTGGTGACTTAAAAGTTGACCTCGTCCGCCGGCATCGACAAGGGGTGTAATACCGCCTATGGTGTCGTAAATATCCAGTTCCGGAGCAGCGGGGAGAACACCCCCTGGGACATCGGGAGGTCAACGGAAGTGCAGTCACGGCGGGGGGAGCACCCCCTTGGAGACCGATTAAGCCAAGCAGACGCCATCTTGAAATTTTGAAGATCGGCTGTCAACTTGACAGTTGTCAATCTACGTCACTGTTAGCTGTCAACGTTAGTGTGCTGTCAACTTCGAGAAACGTCAGTGTCATCTGTCAACGTCAGCTGTCAAGGGGAGAAACGTCATCTGTCATCCAGCGACTTAGTGTGTGAGCGTAAAATTATCAGGACAATTTGTGAGTAAGAATTTGAACTTTATTTACATAGGCGAATCAACATAGAAAATTTCAAGATAGTGCATGGAGTAAATTAGAGACTTAGTAATTTTATTGTTAAGTGTTGCATGGACTTAGAATAGTTTTAAGAAAAACGTTCCGACGGGGAACCTATGCCCGATTTCATAGCGATTTGTTAGAGTTACAAACACTTAGAAAAATTTGTTGTGATTTTGGGACTTAGAAAAATTTTATGTACGAAACTTGTAACTTATAGTATTCTTGCTACCTTTGTTGTATGTTTCTTTAAGTTCCTTTTGTATCAAACATTTATCATCATGGTAGAGAATTACCTTAAACTTCAATCTGATATCCGTAACAAGATTGAAAAAGGTTTCATAAACTTCAAGAAGTCTCCTAAAGACCGTTTAACTATTGGTTATATTGAGACACGTTTAGAAACATTAGAAAAACTGTGGAATAACTTTACTGTTAATCATCAGAAATTAGTTTATGAGGTCAATAAAACTGTGTTAGATGCAACTGAATATGTAACTAATGAGGAATATGATAGATGTGAAGAGGCATACATTGATTACAAGGCTTTGTTACGGGATAAATTGTTGCTTTTGCCAAAATCAGGATCTAAGACCTCATCTGAGCCCCAGGCACAACCAAGCCGTGTCAAACTGCCTAAAATTGAAATCCCTAAGTTCTCAGGCAAATATTCTGAATGGCCTAGCTTTCGAGATTTGTTTGTTTCTCTAATACATAAGGAATCATCTATGGACAATGTACAAAAGCTTCACTATCTCAAAAGTTATGTAACGTGTGAAGCAGAGCAGTTGCTACGTCACATTCCTTGCACCGCCGATAACTATAAGATTTGTTGGGACATTTTGGAAGGCCGCTATAACAATAAAAAATATCAGGCTAATTGCATACTGAAAAGGTTAACGTCTCAAAAGGCTCTAACTTCTGAATCATCCAGTGCAATTAAACAGCTTCTGGATACCACCAAAGAATGTATGAGCGCACTAAAAAATTTAGGTATAGACGTAAGATCATGGGATGTAATTGTAATCTTTTTGGTAAGCCAAAAGTTAGACGCTGAATCCCGTAAGCAGTGGGAACAACGAGTCAGCGAATCAGGTCAAGATTTACCGACTCTCAAGTCATTTGAAGAGTTTTTAGAAACTCGCTTTAGGTCAATCGAATTTTTAGATTCTAAAGTGCAACGGGCCGATAAAGTAAATTATTCTCATGTTTCCACTAATCAAGTTAATGAACCACAACCAAAATGCCTATTTTGTTCCGAAGGTCATAAGCTACCTAACTGTAAACAGTTTTCTAAGGAAAATGTTGAAGCACGCCGTAACTTTGTCCAAGCTCATAACCTCTGTTTTAATTGTATGTCTCCAAATCATTCAGTATATCAATGCAATTTAACTACTAAATGTCGCATTTGCAAGAAAAAGCATCATTCTTTGTTGCACACCAAATTTCCCAAATCAGCTAATGGTTCAACCCAAGCTGACCAACCTAGAGAGGGTAATGTTGTTGCTACAGTGTTAGAAAATGATTCATCTCAACAACCCGATCAGGCTTCCGGTACAGATTCAGATCAATCAATAGGTAGTTATTTTTCAAATACAAACAACCAAGTGTTGTTAGCAACGGCTTTAGTGAAGGTTCATTCAAACAAATCCAACACTTCTGTCATCATCAGATCCTTACTGGATCAGGGCTCCCAAGCTTCATTTGTGACAGAAGCTGCTGTTCAAATGCTGGGTCTTAAAAGGATCCCTGAGACCAGTTTTATGTCAGGTTTAGGCGGTGACCAAAGTTCAACTTTAGTATCAAAGTACTTTGTTCATTTAAAAATTCAGTCCCGCTTAGATCCCAGTTTCACCGTCACAGTCAAAGCGCATGTCCTAAATAAACTAACAACCTTATTACCAAGTAAGAAGGTCTCAGTCGAAGTGCTACCCACAACCTTCTCTTCGTTAGAGTTAGCCGATCCGTCGTTCCATACACCCAATAAAATTGATCTGCTATTAGGCGCAGAAGTTTATAGTCAGATTTTATTGGAAGGTTTACTTAGAGGTTTACCAGGATCTTTAGTTGCACAACAAACGAGGTTTGGTTGGATACTTTCTGGCAAGCTACAAAACAACTCTGCGTTCGATCTATCTCAGACGGATCCAAATTTGGTTGCTAGTCTGCACTTAACGAAAGTCAACGAGGATGAGTTACTAAAAAAATTCTGGGAACTCGAATCGGAATCATCCCATCCAACCAAAAAACACTGGACTGACGAAGAAGCAAAATGCGAAGCGATATTCACTCAAACCACTTCTAGAGATGAGTCTGGCCGTTTCGTAGTCAAATTGCCTTTCAAGTCCGAAGATCCAGCTTGTAAATATGGCAATTCCATGCAAACTGCGCGTAAGCGATTTCTTTGGTTAGAAAGACGAATTTCTAAGAACCCAGAACTCAAAATTGAATATTCTAAGGTACTTAATGAGTACCTAAGTTTAGGTCACATGGAAAAAATTGAATTCGAGGATATTGATAAACCAGACGCTGTTTATCTACCACATCACGCTGTTATTCGCAAAGATAAAACTACATCCAAGGTGCGAGTAGTATTTGACGCATCCTGTAAAGGCACAAATGGAGTGTCATTGAATGACGACTTGATGATTGGCCCAACTCTTCAGCCAGAACTTCGGCATCTCGTGATGCGTTGGCGTACCTATGCAATTTCACTTGTAGCAGACATCGTCAAGATGTATAGACAAGTGAAAGTGGCGGAGGAAGATGCAGACTTTCAGCGCATTTTGTGGCGTGAAGATCCAAACAATGAATTGCAACATTTTAGACTTTTGACGGTCACCTTTGGGACTTCCTCGGCCCCCTTTCTTGCAGTACGTGTTCTGCAAGAGTTAGCCCGAATTGAAAAAAATGATTTTCCCTTGGCTTCAACGAGAGTCCTCAACGACTTCTACATGGACGATCTAATGAGTGGCTGTCAGTCTGTGGAAGAAGGCGTTCAAGTATATAAGGAGATCACACAGTTACTCAACCGAGGAGGGTTTCCACTTCAAAAGTTTTCAAGCAATAGTAAGGAACTACTGCAGAAACTCCATGTTAAGAATGATGTCACTGCACCAACTATGGAGATAAAAACTGATGAAGTGATCAAAATACTCGGTCTCACATGGAATAGAGATACAGATCAGTTTCAGTTTACTGTTAAACTGTCTCCCCTTGAGAGCCCAGTCACCAAAAGAAAGGTCATATCTGACATAGCTCGCCTGTTTGATCCGTTAGGCTGGATTGCTCCAGTCATAACCAAAGCAAAAATATTTATTCAGCAGCTTTGGTTATCAGGAATCGAGTGGGATAGCGAGCTACCGTCTCAACTACTTAATGACTGGATTCGATTCAGAGACGATTTAAAGTCACTAACAAGTGTAACTGTACCAAGGTGGATAAGATCCAGTAAAGATGACATATGTGTGGAGCTGCACGGATTCTCTGATGCGTCGAATGCTGCTTATGCCGCCGTCGTTTACGCTCGTATTGTAAGTAGGGATGGTTGCATACACGTGAACTTGATAAGTTCCAAAACTCGCGTCGCACCGATTAAACAAGTCTCTATTCCGCGGCTGGAGCTTTGTGGTGCCGTCCTCTTAGCGAAACTATTAACTGAAATTGCTTCAACATTACAGGTTCTGCCAAACCATATTCATGCTTGGACAGATTCAATGATCGTCCTAGCCTGGATAAGCAACCATCCTAGCAGATGGAAAACGTTTGTCGCCAACCGGGTGTCAGAGATTTTGAGCACTACTGAAAGTAAGCAATGGTCTCACGTTGCATCAGATGAGAATCCTGCAGACTGCGCGTCTCGTGGATTGCTGGCTTCAGAATTCTTGGAAAATCGGCTCTGGCATGAAGGTCCTGAATGGCTTCGTCAAAATATCATCAACTATGGTGACAGGCACATTAAAGACACGAAGCTTGAAGAAAGGAAACCTAAGATAGCCTGTCATACAGCTGCAAGTGATGACGAAGGTGGTAACCACCTACTCAATAGGTTCTCATCTTTAAGCAAGCTTGTCCGTGTTATTGCATACTGCAGGAGAGTCTTGATCTGGAATAAACCTGAAAAAATAAAAGGTAATAAATGGTTAACTATAAAAGAATTAAATGAGTCGTTACTCACCTGTACAAAATTATGCCAAAAGGAAGAATATCAGGAAGATATAAATAATTTGCAGAGTGGAAAAATTCAACGACATAGCAAGCTTGGGTCGCTTTGTCCCTTTTTAGACGCAGATCAAGTCTTAAGAGTTGGTGGAAGACTTCAGAGTGCTGACATGATCTCATTTGATATGAGACACCCAGTGATAATTCCTCACAAATCGCACTTTGCTAAGCTATTAGTACATGAAGCTCACATTAAGACTCTGCATGGAGGCCCTCAACTCACACTTAATTACTTGAGAAACAAGTATTGGGTGATTGGCGCAAAGAAATTGGTCCGACAGTGTGTACACAAATGTGTAAAGTGCATTCGTTACTCAGCGCAGTCCAATCAACAAATGATGGGCCAACTTCCTACAGCAAGAGTAACAGCACATAGACCATTCTTGAGGAGTGGTGTGGATTATGCAGGCCCTATTAGGGTTCGAACGACCAAGGGTCGTGGTCACCACGCAACCAAGGGTTATATCTGTTTGTTTGTGTGCATGGCCACCCGCGCCATCCACTTAGAAATGGTCAGTGACATGACTTCAGAAACCTTTCTAGCGGCTTTCAAACGCTTTGTTGCTCGAAGAGGTCATGTCGCTGAACTATGGAGTGACAATGGCACTACATTTGTTGGTAGTGCACGAGAATTAAAGGAGCTTTTCGACTTAGAAAGGAATAGCATCTCAGTGGAAATAGCTGACTGGTTGGCTGCAAATGGTACCGCCTGGCACTTTATCCCTCCCCATTCTCCTAATTTTGGAGGACTGTGGGAAGCGGGAGTAAAGTCAACCAAATATCACCTCAAACGGGTGATCGGTGACTGTACACTCACTTTCGAAGAAATGACGACCGTGCTATCACAGATTGAGGCTTGTCTCAATTCAAGACCCATATCTCAGCTGTCCAATGATCCTGAAGACCCTAATCCACTAACACCGGGTCATTTTTTGGTTGGCGAGCCCTTGTTGTTAGCTCCCGACGCTAACTATGAAACTTCAACGATAAGCAGCTTAAAAAGATGGCACTTGACCCAAAGAATGGTTCAGGATTTTTGGCGAAGATGGTCGCACGAGTACCTGACCCAACTGCAGCATCGGTATAAGTGGACTGAAAGGATTCCAGAACCCGATATTGGGAGCGTAGTGCTTGTCAAAGAAGATGACTTACCTCCTGCTAAATGGCTTTTTGGTGTAGTTGTCGATAAACATCCAGGCTTGGACAAACTTACTCGTGTCGTGAGCATTAAATATAAAGGAAACATAATCAAAAGACCTTTGTCAAAACTAATTCTGTTACCTGCATAAAAGTAAGATTAATTTGTTGTATCATTATACAAAATATATAAGGTTAAGAGACGCTGAAGTAAAAAAAAAATGTTACAGTAGAATTAGCTATAAGGAGAGAATGTCTCTGGCATGGTATTTTTTTAATGTGTCTACGTATCCAATCTGGCTAGTGTAATGTATGTAATACGAATCCCACTCGCACTTAGCTGATTGTATATTGTTTGTTAATTTTAGTTACCTAATATAAGCTGGACATGGTCCATGGCGGCCGGTATGTTTAAGTTACACTAAGTAGTTTAGTTCTCCATGCAGCCAATAGATGGCGCTGTACCGTATTACATCGCGTTGACGAATGGTTTTCGGTGTAACTTAAGTGTACAAGGTTTTTTTGGTAATATATGATCTGTTTCATACCGCTATATTGAGTTTTATTTTGCAACCAATATCAGTGGGATTTTTGGGATTGTTCAAACTGAATATCTAACCTATATTCTT
Organism: Pyrausta aurata; assembly: GCA_963584085.1. Lineage (NCBI taxonomy): Eukaryota > Metazoa > Arthropoda > Insecta > Lepidoptera > Crambidae > Pyrausta > Pyrausta aurata. The sequence goes on along the minus strand of OY757251.1, from coordinate 28,208 downwards.
GTGAACTAGCCTGACAAATCGAAACGGTAACGCGTTAACACGCATTGCGTTTGTAGAAGATAATAGGCTAAAATAACATAAAAGCTGAACCGGTGCCAAAAAGTTACTCTACTCACTACAACACAATATTTACGGCAATGTGAAAAAATGCTCTTCGCCATGAATCGTGCAGTCAAACTGCTTCATAATTAAGTGTTTTCAAACATACCTATATTTTTTTCATCTTTTAACGATATGTTTTAATCAATGATGTTTTTAGATACATTTTTATAGTTTTGTCAAGTCTGTCTGTCTGTCTGTCCGTCCGTATGACACAGTCACTTTATTCTAAAACTATTGGCATCACATAGCTGAAACTTGGTAGGTAGGTGTATCTTATTTACTGCTTTTCGATTCAGATACAAAAAGTAAAATAATACATATAAGGGGGGCTCCCATACATGAAACTAAAATCTAAAAATGTTTTTTTACTCAAACCTATGCGTGTGGGTATGTCTATGGATAGGTCTACATTTACCTATGTATTTGTGAACTCGGTTTAGTAGCCACAACCATAAAATGTACTTAAGAATACGTGGCATCATATAAAATTTTGCGCCTTTCCAATCTTCAACAAACATATAATTTCAAACGTATTCCAATAAGTACAGTCCATAACCAAATATATAAACAAGAACAAAATTAACAAAAGTACACGATATCTGTAGAAATAATAGACGCAACTCTTTTTAAAATGGAGATGGCGTCTCTATTTAACCGACTTCAAAAAAAGAGGAGGTTATCAATTCGACTGTATGTTTTTTTTTTTTTTTTTTTTTTTTTTTTTTGTTTATATGTTACCTCATATCGCAGTCGTTTATGGACCGATTCGAAATTTTTTTTCGCCTACCTAGAGGTTATACCTTCTAGTTGGTCCCATTGTCCCCAAGTCGAGGTCTGATGATGGGATCTGGGTGCAATCGAGGGAAACCCTCAAATTTTGAAGGCACGTATAGTGTTTTTGTACTAAAATCTTAATGTTGACATGTTATTACGTCAACACTGTGTAGAGCTGAGCTGATGGTGGAACTCCTTAACGCTGAGGAGTTCAGTGATTATAAGGACAGAACTTATGAAAGGTAATTAGTAGCTTCTAAAAGAACAGAGTCAAAAGATACAACCCCTTCCCCCTCCCCCTTCTATAATCACTAAAAATTAACAAATAAAATTAACTTTTACAAAAAAAGTAAAAACCGACTTCAAAACCAAAATGCACTAAAAAGTCTTAAATAAACTCTTGAAATGACTCCATTTTAGGCAAACCATTTCTTTTTGGAGTCGGTGCCCAGATAGATGACGCTTAAGGTGGTGCTTGAGATAGTCGTTCATCAAAGTGAGAAGACAGCCAATGCGATGGCACCGACTCCAAAAAGAAATGGTTTGCCTAAAATGGAGTCATTTCAAGAGTTTTTTGTACCTCAACTTGACTACCAGACAGTACCACTTTGATCATGAATCGTACTAAGCGGGGAACAAATTTTAGGAAAACATACTCCAAGTTGTAGGGATCGACGTTAAACAGCGTTATGCAGGAAATCGTATTAAGCGGAGACGTACTATCGGGGCTGTACTGCTTTGTGACCTTACCTACTCATCAGACGATTCGATGCACAAATTCTGAAGTCTAGACAGAGTAAACATTAATTAGACCGCCCCACATCAATTTAACAACAAAACTCGTATTTACCTACTTGTCTCCCAGTTATAACATTGGTGCGTTTCTTTTTAATTTTAACGCTATAGGTAGATCCTGGCACAAGAGTTGCAGTCCTATTGTGTTGTCTGCTTTCCGTTAGCTGTGGCGAAGGCGAAGGCGGCAGACCCCCTCGCGACGGGGCCCGTGATGCCGCCGCCCTTGACCCGCGCCTCTTGACTTACATCCGCGGCCCTCCCCGAATCAATACTGCATACAGCACACACCATGATTTCAACGCCCCCGGACCACGGCAATGGAACTACGACGCTCACATTGGCCTACCATTGATTTTGTCGTCTAAAATTAAATTTCCCATGCTTGAGGGCGGCTCGACCGGCAAGATTATTTGATATACATAAGTTTGCAAAGTTCTGATGTTTGCATTTGTTACCACTGCCATTTGAAATAAAGACTCCACTCATCAAAATTAACAAATTGTACAGTCGGATCAATACTTAGTGGCGGAAAGTTTTCGTGGCGTTTTTATTTGCACTTTTCAAAATTCAAATTTGCCACCTCGTCAGCCGCTCGCGCTGACATTGACAAAATCGCGTCTTATTATACTTTACAGGTAACCTAATAGAGTTCTCACTCCCAAATGACTGTACAACAGTGATATCGATATATGTACCTACTTAAACAAATTCACTGTCCATACAAAAGTTTATTAAATGGTACGAGACCATATTATGAAACAGTAGATTCCTTTTCCTCGATTTCACTATCGTAAAATATGTTTTCACGCTATCTGATCGACAAAGTTCAATTACATGTCATGTAATGTTGACGTAAAGTGCCCCATCTCGGCTAACGGGCCGAAAATTGAATGAAAATCCATTACGCGATAGTAGGTAAATGTGGCACAATTCGACTGCACCATCATTCAGCGAAGAGGAGATAGAACGAAAATCGAACGCCACCACGCGCCGGTATGGGGAAAAATATTGCGTAATTATTTGTACAATAATATATGAAATGACTTGTTAAAAACAAGGATGGGCAGCTAATTTCAGTATTTTTTTTAATTCTTTGATACAACGCAGCGTGGCGTACACCGGTGCATACATCAGACTTATAGTTAACGTCATCATTTTATTGCCTCATAGAAAGCGTGAAAAGCAGAATATTCACCTCGGGCATAAAGGTGTCTTTATCTAGGGTGAACCTAAATCCCTCGCTACATTCAGGATTTTCTATTGCCTCCCTCGATGAAGCTCGGAAGTAAACCCGTTAATGCCCTCGCCTCGGGCCTCAAATCTACAATCCTCTCGCTTCGATCGAGATTCAAGGTGGCGCCCGCGCCGAAGGACACCACTTTACGCCCTGGGTGAATAATCTGATTTCATCTTCATTTCACCCTTAACGCGAGACGAGTTAACTACATTAACTAGTAACTTTCATACATCACTAAACATACACATTACATAGATTAAGTTATATTTAAAAAACGTTTTAATGTTAAGACATTCTAGTAAAATTATTGGAACATCAGCTGAATTGCACCGCACATACGCTCGAACCGTAATCATGAATGCTTTGTATTTTACAAAGACGATTTGTTTGAATAATTTGTGTTCACGACGCTGCAGACGAAGGCCGTCTGACTGGAGTAATGGTGCTTTTAGAATAATTTTCATTCGAGAATCCTTCTAGTATGGATATGGATAAACTCTTGAAGTGTATTAGATGCCCAGTATGTTCGATTACAACAATGCTAATTAATTAAGTAAAATCTATTTCATTAGAAGTAAAAAAATACTCTTCTCTTGGCTTCACTTTAGCTGTTTGGAAATCGTATGATATTTTTAAGTATAAAAAACACCTAAACTGTTCAACGGGTATTTTTATTTTATCATTAGGTAAATCGTAGCCTATGGAATTGTGGTGTAGGTATAATTAATATATTGAGATTTACTTAATATAATTAAAATAATAAATGTTCTCGTCTAAAGGACATTGTTCCGAGTCTATATTTCGTTGGCCTAAGAACCAACAGTGATGCAAAGTACCTTTCTATGTTCGAAATGACATGTATTTGTATGTAAGAACAACATTTTTTGACGGACATAATAATATCTTTCTTTATCATAGTGAATTTTAGGTTATGTTTTATTAATATGAAACATTATTCTGATCGTCATACTAAGTACTGGCAGCTTGTTTTACTTACCTACTTCTTTATTTCACAAAAATGATGTTTAGTTTATCCGTTGTTTGAGCCGAGTCGTAAAAACTAATCACAAAACAATTTACACACTTGCACTCCCTCCAATTTTTTTATGTCTATCATAGATATGACAGATACTATGTTTATTTTCGTACGTCTATTTATACGTCCTGTCACTCACTCACTCTGTCACTTGACTTTTTTTTTCGTGGAACAAAGCTGATTTAGCCAATGACGGTTCAATAATATTGTTTTATGTAAATGAAAAACGTTGAATTTACAGTTTTCCATTTTCCTGAGGCACATAACAATTGATGTCTTTTTAGCCTATTTGCTATTTACCAACTAAAGTAAGTGAGTGACGACGGTTTGTGGTATTGGCTAAATCACAAAAGCCCATACAGAGCACAATAGTATAAAAAAGATTATGTAAAGGGTTCAAACATTGAGTAAGTACCTAATCACTACGTTGGTTCGAAATCATAAAAGTCCTTTTAAAATTGATTTTACGAAACAGAAGTGGCCATTACAATCTAATGAATGTTTATTAATGCAAAAAAAATACATGAATTTTGGTAATTGACAAATTTGTGTTGATTCTTAGGCCATTTTTATCAATGCCTTTGCATAAAAGGTACTTTAATTGTGTTATGTACAACTAACTTTATTTAAGGTATACCTCATTAAATACAAATAAAATAAATAAATATGCTCCAGACAGCAAACTAATTGTCTTGGTTTCGGAGTAAGATATTTTCTTCTTTGTATTGTAAGTAAAATCATCATTACTATAACTAGATATTAATACATTTATTTTTTATTTTTTTGTGTTATTAGTACACAATTAACTTACACATTTAAAACTGCTAAGCATTATTCAAAAAAAGGTTTTTTTGTGTAAATTTCAATCATCATCTTAAGTGAAATGATGCAAGATAATAGCTGAGAGGTATAAATCGAAATGTTTCATACGTTATCAATAAGGTGAAGATTTACAGTTGATATTTTGTTTTGCGGTTATCAGTGGCGATTAATTCAAAAGGTCGCGGCGCCTATCGCTATGACGCAACTCCCGCGAAGCCGAACAACCATGCGACGGTATATTTTGACACGACTTACAGCAAGTTGAGAAGTGTGGCGAGCTGCCACATAAATACTTTTTCAAGTACTCAAAACTTTATTACTGTATATTAGAAATACAAGTTTGTTATCATGCACCTGAAATAATGGAGTAAAGATGGAATATTAACTAGATATAGTCGCTTTTGCTTTGCTCGGAAAACCGAAGACATAACTTGACACAAACTTGCCTTTCTTCGTAGCCGCCTTCGGAGAGTCACAGCCTCTACGAAGTTATGGCAACTGGCTTCCTGTCGCTGATTTGTTTATGCTTACGCCCCGATATTTTTACATAAATAAAACTATTGTGTAGGCTGCCAGGTCGGACGATCTTTGCCTTTTAATCTATGGCACTTTTCAGTGCCTAGGTAATTTAACTATCGTAAAAGCTAAAACACTAGAGATTTTATCGGTGCTTACATTAAATAACCGACTTCATTTACTTTCCAAGAGTTAAAATTAAAACAGCTCTTACTTATATCATTTATTTATTTACAAACTAAACATCGTATTGTTAAAGCTTCTTTTCGCTTTTTGGAAAGTAATCAGAACTGCGACCTTGTGCTTTTTTTTCTTTTTGAATAAGATAAACATGTGTTTTATAAGTTAGTGCCTCGGGCCGCAACATATATTTTTGATTGACTACTCGTACGAATGGTGTCAAAGTTGACTTGCCAATTCTGAATTTACGTTTATGAAATAAGCGCAAGATAATAATTATTGATAACCAGATCAATAAAATACCTTGGCTGCCCATTAAATGATGCGATTGTAATAAGAAAGAAAATAGCACACAAGTTGAAATTTAGATATGGTTTTACATCTGGTCTAAGACAAATTGGTGAAGTCAGACAACAAGTTTTTCAGAGTAGGAACGCTGTACCTATATCTTTTAAGTACCTGAACAAACATGTAAATCGGTCGAGGCTGGTCTCGCGTCGATCATTGTGCAAGCATCACGACTCGACACGACGTCGTGCTCGCTCGCTACTGTGGTGCATTGTGGGGCTCGTGCTGTATGCGCGGGCGCTCCTCAGCCGGCGCCTAAGCGAGCAAACTGACTATTGTGTTTTGGAAATTTATTCACTCACTTTTAATGCTATTGTATTTTGCTCTTATGTAGGAAATGAAATATTATGAAATAAATAAATAAATAAAATGTATTTGTTTCGGAAACATATCCATAAGTTTTTAACCACAAATATTTAGCAAGTAAAACAAACTTAAAACGAAAACATCTTCACTGCGTTGTTTTCCAACGCTGTACTTTTTCCATTTTATGCCGGCAATCAATTTCTTATTGGCAGTAATTTAAATAACAAAACGTGATTGAAGTTTTCTTCTCCCCGGATAGCGAAGCGAAGTAATTAATGTGTTGTTTGGAGATCAAATAGTTATCTTTGCGGAAGATAAATAGTCTCCTCGGCATGACTTTAGCTATAAAACGTGTCACATTGATACGAGCGCGCCGCACAACAATCCTACAAAAATAAAAAGAGCCGCGAACGCAAATAAATGAACGCAAATAGTTTACACGAATAGACAAAGTGAATAACTGACACAGTTTCAGCGCGGCCGGCGCGTGCGCTGCAGCACAGCGCTGCTGCGCCTGCGGCGCTGGTGGCACTGTTTTTGTTTTTTCATATCGATAACGAAGCGGAGAATTGATGCATTAAGTAATTATAATCGCAACCTACAGCGTCAAGACCTATGTTTTTGTTTAAAAAAGTTAAATGTTGCAACAAGCTTTATGACTAGGTATAGATATTTTGGGAACCCAAAATTCCCAGATCGGGGGAGTTTTGCTAACGGTTTTATACGTGTGGGTGTCGCTCGTGACCTGCACAAAATGTGAATCATGTGATTTGGCACCAACGTTGGCTCCAATAGTACGTCGATGCGAACTGGTTATTTCTGACGCGCATTGTACGGTTGGCAACAATAATCTGTGGGTTTGTTTTGCTTGCGATAGGCTCGCAACCGGACGGGGGGGCAGGGGCGTTGGCTCTGTAACAAACACCACACGAACAACAACCCCTTCTTACCACCGCTCTCCGAATCGAGAGCCCTCGCTTACAATAACGGGTCCTTGAAAATTCCTTCAATTTATATTTGAAATGGTCACTTTTTTTAAACAATTCAGTGAAACATATTAATTTTACAAACGACCTTATCACGTATAGTAGATAATACTTCCGCGACCCAAGTGCATTGCGTTGTGAGTATATTTATTAGTTGTGGACACAATGTATGCTAATTATCTTGGTATAATAATGACTGCTGTTTCAGATTAATTATGTGCACAAATGTAAAGTCAGAAAAAAGTATTTGACTAATTCCCTAGCGATTTCAGCACACGAAATGGTTATAGTTGAACATTGGCAAATAGCTTGTACAGTTTTTATGCCGAAAGAAAGAACTTTCAGCTAAAGTTCATTTTATACACGACACGCAATGAAAGCGGACAACGCTTAAAAACTCTTTAAAACTATTTCGGTAGCGGAAAATAGACCAGAATAGATGGAAGCTGGATTTAGTTTTAACTATGTCATTTTATCGTCGCGCGGTAATAAAAACGTCGGCTTCATACAACGAAGGAAGTCCACACATATTTAGTATACTTTGATCACAGTATAGAAATATTCAGTAGTGGGAAAGTGAGTAAGGACCAAGCACATAAAAAGCGATTATGTGGTGTAATTTAGGGCGGGCGGTGTCCTAGCGATCTTTTAGCCTTACTGTGACAGGCGACAAAAAGTAAAAAGATTTGGCTCTTATAAAGACGTGGTTTGAGGTATAAAATAAAGTGATGATCATAATTAACCTTTCAGCATTTCATGACGGCCTTGCACAGACCCAAAGCAAATTAAATGTTCATTTACTAAGCGATAATAGCACATAGCATTGTGCAACAATAAAAAATGCACTACCTACTTTTAACCGCGTACTTAAATATTGGTTGAATTTATTTATCAACTAGCGGATCCAGCAAACTTTGTTTCGCTCCCGGCCCTGCTAAGGAACTAAATATAGTTATAAATATTGTTTTCATAAGAACCTTCTCCTGACAATAACAAACACAACAAAAAAAGAATTGGCCAAATTGGTCCAGGCGTTGTGGAGTTATGCGCTTACCAACACATTTTGCTATAAATTTTTATATTATAGATTCGTATTTGTTAATAGTAATATTCTCCTACCTATTTTGGTAGAAGGTAGCGGCCTTTCTCAATAGAGATAGGTCAGGTACACATTTCTCTTAATTCGTAAAGACAGTTCAACATGACCGATGAGAGATCACGAGCTCTATTTATTGAATCACTCGTTTCAAGATGGCAAGTGCAATTTTCGTTCGAAAATGAATTTTTTCGTTGACTTTCAAATCATCTTCGGACGAAAATCACTCGCCATCTTCAAGCGAGTGATTCAAAAATATGGCCCCGGCGTAGCTTAGGATTAACTGCTTGTGGTGCTTTCCGAGGCACGACCGGGGTTTCGAGATTCGAAACCGGGACCTCTTGGGTGACCAGAGATTAACCGATATACCAAAACTAAACTTTCTAAGTTAAGATCTAAGTTAAGTTCACTTGTGGCACCACATTCACATTCATGGAAAAAGTGACCTGTATAAGATCAAATCACTTTGCGATTATGAAGGAAATTCCTTTGGTATATTTTACTTTGTAATCATTGTGAAAGGAAAAAGTATCTAATTACTTACCTTACTATTAAATCTAATTTTTTGACCTCGGCCATCTGGTGCCTCCGAGGCCTTGAGGAAACAAACCATCGAACCGTTTATTTTTCAACTTCCTAAAATAAGGCATTTGCCGCACCACCTGCCGGCTTTATATTTGAGTCGTGCCCTTTTTCATTTCACTGCCAGGACCCGAGTCCACAGATTTCCTTACATTGCATTGTTGACGCTGAGATTACCGGCCCAGATTAGGTACGCAAGGGAAAAGCAAGCACTAGGTACAGTCAACAGCACTTAACTACTGCAGAACGTCTGTCCTAAACCAATATTTGTGTACCGTCAAACACAATCGAGTTAAATTTTATTTGAGAATATAGTATATTGTTTTGCTGGCAAAACAGGTGTTTAATTAAACCAGATATCTCAATTAATACTTTTACAGTTGAACAAATCTGAATCTGAAAGATTTATCTTATATAATGAATGTCCACAAATATTATTGCGTATTCCCAGAACTGTCTGTTATAGAACAATCAGACTAATAATTAGCTTATTACTTGCGTCCATCAAACCATGTCAATGCCTAATAATTTGATTATTATCACAAACTGATAATTAAGAATGGATCAATCAATTCTGTATTGTTGCCAACTTAATGTAGGTAGTCTAAAGACTACCTACATAACCATGAACCAACCTGACCACCAACATGACTACCGACTACTCCCAACAACTTTAAATAAATTGCAAGTTGTTGGGAGTAGTCGGGAACTAAGATAAAATTCGCATGGGACGAGACACGTGCTGGCTACCCTCTAGAATTTGTTATTTTAACTGACGATTAGATAATTATTGTAAGAACCGTCTATTAGCAAATAAATCCTTCCAGTTTCTAGGTAAAATGTAATGCAATCAATCGGGCTTCCTAAAATACAGAATGATGCCTTTGATCGCTTTGATACATATGAAAACACGCCACGAATTGTTTATATATTATACAATACAAAAATGCATTATTTAAACAGATAAATAAGAATCTTTTGTGAATACAAAAATATTAGGCAGTATGTTGCTTGAATAAAGGAATGGAAAATATAATACATGCTATATTGGTTTTACAAAACCAGCACATTGAACTACGAGTGATCCAGCGGTTTTGACTCAACAGAAACAGTTACCGAGTTGTTTGTAATGTCTATTTGAGTCTGAACTATTAGTCTGGGACTAATATTAGCGTTCAACATATTGGAAGTAGGTACACTGCCTGCCAACGAGCCCTTTACTGAACATATTGAACATTGAAATATCCTGCTTTGACAAACCACAGCAAAGATTTTGGGTATGTTTTTTTGACAATTACCTAATATGCGCAGGAAACATTCTACAATAGAAAGTTTAAACCCAGGTAAGATATAAAAACATAATTAAAATGACTAAATTAATAATTTCGTACTTGTTTTACTATCGACAAATAAGCACTCTAACCAACTAATATTACGTCATTTCGTATGAAGTATCGGACAGATAACGTCAACCAGAACTTATTAGGTGTGAAACAGGCCGTAAAAATAAATTAGTAATTTCATTAAATTTAAAATTAAACCAAACTTCTTAAGCGTAATACTATACCTATAATATTACTGCGATTTCTGGTCCCTCTTTCAGCATGCAAAGTTGTTATCGTTGGCTGGTATCGTATTCAGAAGTGGGTTAACGACCATATAAGATGATGGGAATCGGTGTCTGCGTACTCTACGATACGATATATTAAGAGGGAAACTCTACCTTCGAGTAAGGCAAACATCAATTCAATTGTTTTCGTCGCTAGATTAATTCATTATGAAACTAGGGCAAGACAGGGACAGATTAACTTATGCGTTAGGAATGTAGATTTATTTTTTCTTAAATGGATGAACTTTGTGACGAATAGCCCTCTATGGAATGTTTTTCAAATCAAAACATCTGAACTAAATTTAAGCTCTTCTATGTTGCAAAGATACGGTACGTCAAAGTCTACTTCGATAAAGATTTCCACGGAAATCTTTATAACTTCTTTGTAACTGTGTGTGTTTATCACCTAACTGTATTTGCTAACAAGAAGCTCTCTATTAGGGTTCCGTTGCCGAATCGCAAAAAACCGAACCCTTATAGTTTCGTCAAGTCAGTCTGTTTGTCCGTCCGTCCGAATGTCACAGCCACTTTATTCTAAAATTATTAGCATCACACAGCTGAAAAGTAGATAGGTGTATCTTATTTACCGCTTTCCGATTTAGATACAAAAAATTAAAATGAAATACATTTAAGGGGGGGCTCCTATACATGAAACTAAAACTTAAAAAACAATTTTTGCTCAAACCTATGCGTGTGGGATGTCTATAGATAGGTGACAAATGACATTGAGGTTTCAACAACCATTTTTTCTAAAAGTCTAACGTTTAAGATATAGACGCTTCCAAAGTGGTAAAATGACCGTCCCCCCCATCTAACTTTTGAACTAAGGAACTGAAAATTTCGAAAAAAATATATGATATAGATCTTAACAAAAACTTTCATCAAGAATTAGTTTGAAAGAGATTGAACAAGTAGTTTTTAAGATATTGCACATTTTTATCAACCGCAAATGTAACTTTGTCTTTCATATAAACACTATGAAAAACATAGCTATTTTTGCTGTCAAAAAATATTATGATATTTTCTTTAGGTTGAAGTAAGTGGACCCCGATTCCAGTTAAGGGTGGCACGGAACCCTCAGTGCGCGGGTCCGACTCGCATTTAGCTGTTTTTTTCAGTTTACGCACTACGCCTTTTTTGTTGTTATTTCCTAAAGTTGAGGTCTCAATACCTTTTAGTCAGGCCGTTATTACTAAAATTCTTAAAATATCGCAATCTAATTGAGACATTGACCCCAGCGACACTGCGTCAGGCACGTTCGGTGACCAATCTTACAGCACAAGTATCTAAGTACCCGCAAACTTGGACCATTCACTGCCCGCGTGATGTCACCCGCGCCAGCGCTGCAGCGCCCGCGCGGCGTCGAGGAGTCTCCGAAAGATAACGTCAGCGCTATCTACAAGACGCTACCGTCTAAACCTTCACTTGTATAATTCTACTAGTATAGTGCGTGGCTATAAGGTTATTATAAATTGAACAGTGCTTATAGGTATGTAGAAGTTAGAATGTTATTTTAAATGAAAACAAATTCAGATCAACATTAAACCTCATTGTTCTTTGTTCATTAACTATGGTGTGACTTACTAAAAGATGTCAAAGGTCAAGGAAATATGCATGTACCGACATTCAGTGCGATCATCTTTCACGTTGTTTGTAAACCAGTTTTTGAGCAAATAAAAGCGGCCTAAAGCAGGCATTACTGTTTGTTTGGCAGCCGAGTGCCCGCCAGTAGTGTCCCGTAATTGAGTAAGTCCCCCGAGTGCAATAAAAACAGGTTCCTTGAATCCAGTTGACGCTAAGCCAGGGCTGGCAAGATTTTTTTTTTCATAAGTGGAGTGTAAAAATTATACCTACATTATGCTGCTGCTGCGACTTTGTGACCTTATTCTGTATGTCATATATGGAAATGTGTCCTGTATGTCCGGTTAGGGCGCTAACGACTGTCATACAGTTTAAAAAAAAGTAGTACAGCCCTTAAATTTCAACCGTATCTTATTATTGTGTCGCCAATACTTTGTCGATGTAACAATATGTACCAATAAACTTTTATTTATTTATTTATTCTTTCTCACCTATTTTATTTACGTAGAGCCTAGATGTTACAGTAAAATCTAAATGAAAATCACCACCACAATTTCTGTACCCAAATCAAATGGGGAGCTATGTTTACCTAATTTTTTGAATCAACCCATAATAACATTCTTCCTAATCTCTTCGTAGTTAGTAGTAGAAGTTATTGATCTCACCTTTCGCTTGTGCTATTTAATTTCGGTGCGGTTTGCTTTTTCCTAAAAGCTACCTTTATTTAATAAAAAGAAAATTTTTATCCATTATTTTTGTTCTTTTATTAAATTGTCATTATATAGTGAATACTTGAATTATATCTCATTATTTTTATGCCATATTACAGCGGTAGGCATCCTTAGCCCGCCGCCCGCCCACGCCGAACGGACGGGAAAATTTGATTCCATGAATGACCCCATTATTATAGTTTATTGCCTTCGTCCATACCAATTTTGAAGACGCCATAGCGGTAACTACATAAAATTATTAATAATGCATATTCTTTGTTTTCAAAGTTCACAACGAGTGTGCTGCTTTCTTTGAAGTACGCATGAGACTTTTATACTAAAAAGAACGGCGAGACAGCCGCGTGCTAATCACGCTGTTCCTACGCTACATGCGACTTAATGTGAAGGAGTTGTAAAACGAACTGCACTCCAACATGAATTGAATCTCCTATCCATGTGTTCCAAAGCCTATCGAATGTTGCCGAATCCGGTTCGGTCCGCCCTCGTCGCGGTTCGAGTTCCCGATCGATCTCCGTAAGTGCCGCGTCAGCAGGAGGCGTCGCGTCCTCGCCTCTGCTTCTTACTGGCAAACATTCATACCCACGCTGTTTAATTCTGTTGCTTTACAATTAAACTATTTCCGTTGATAAGGCTGACTTGCTGGATGTGACTTCTTATATGCCTTACGAAAACGTAACCTTACTATTTGATATAAATCAAGATTCAAGAATATTTAAAATAAATGTATCTAGGTAGACCAAATTATCCGTCCGCCGATCCCGCTGCGGATTTCCACAGCCACTTTTCGATATTAATATTGATCTGATTGATTTTTATTTCATAACTTATTTACTCTTATACCGATAATAGTCACAATTGGATTTATAGCACTTCCAGTTTGGAATTGTAGGCGATTGAATGCTGACAGCAGTTCTCAATAGTGTCCGTTGAGTGTGCCCCGGCTCCTACATTCGCACTCGACGCTGCCCTGCCCTCTAGCGCAGCACTCCTCCTGTTACTGCAGCGCGGGGCGCGGGGGCGCGCAAAAACAAAACAGCATCGCGCCGATTTCTCTCCGTCGCGTCGTCCTCTCTGTTGAATCCCGATGAAATGCAATGGACGTTCCTTTGTACTTTCTATAAGGCGGCACAAATAGAATTCCCATTCGCAAATCACACTTTTTGAAGTTATAAAGCAAAAAAGTCCTCGTATTCGTACATACGATTGCGTATCGATATCCGCTATCTATTTATGGATCAAAATAAATGGTTGACCCAAGTAGCAAACAAATGTCTAAAAAAGGTATTGTAGATATCTTGAAGACAAAAAGACAAATTCCCGGTGTTGCCTTGGCTAATACTGTTACGTCCCTCAAGTTATCTAGTAGATATCCCCCAAGGGTCAGATAAGTAAAAGTGGGCACAGTATTTAGGACAAAGTAAAGAAAAAGTTAATACTACTGTTAATACAGACTTTAGCCCTTGTTAAGACTATGGTATTGTAAAGCTCTACAACATGGATTTGAAGATATCTTTTAGATTGACTTTAGATAAAAAAATAGTTTTGAAGATATCTACAATTCTTAGTTAAGTAATTCAACAATTAATATCACAAATTCGATCTTAACTTAATAAAGTAAAATTTAATTCTTTTGTTAATTTATATAATTTTACTTTAGAAAATATGGTGGAACTTTATGTGAATACTAAAACTCTTTTAAGGTTTATGAAAATGGCGATGAAACAACATCGTTTTTTTATTTGAAAAGACTGTTTTATGTCTTTGTATGCATTGGTAATTTAAAACGCATGACGGTTTCTCGTGTAAAATTGATGGAAAGTGCTATAAAACTGACGGGCCTTTACAAAACCAAAAAAGAAACAGTAAACTTTTGGATAAATGTATTGTAAATGAAAATTTCGTTGGCGTATAGTGCAGAATATTACCTTTTCTAATAACATACGAAACAATAATGTTATTAGAATTACATTGACAAAAATATGACTCATAATTACTCTAGATTTGGATGAAATTTTGTACGAAAATATATTATTATTTTTTCACTGAAAGAGTAAAATGGCGTTAATTCTTGTTTGTCTTAACGAAGTAAAACCTTAGACAATACTGATTTTATTAGGTTAGTTTAGACAAAGTGGAGACAAGTTACATTTGACGTAGTGATAGTAAAGAGACATTATGCTTAAGTTATACTAAAAACCGTATTAGTGAATGACAAGTTAATACCTCTTAGTATTAAACGATTCTTTAGTTTGTATGGGTAAAACTATTTTACCTGATGTTTTCTTATCTTGTTATTTCATTATTCTTGTTTACTTGGTGGTAAAGTGAAGTGTATGCAACAAGGAACTATTCATTTTTATTAAGTTATATTATAAATAAATAGTTTTTTGTTGTGGCTAGTAAAGCTGCAGTGTCCTGTTGTATACTCGACGTTATCGATGTTATGTTTTGGATCAAATTTCTGTGAAAATCAGATTTCTGAAATATAGTGGTTATTTTAGAACGCGCCGACGAAAATCACCAGATCTTTTTAATTTTTCAATTTCTTCCATTTTTCTTATTGGTTTTGTTTGGTTTAAAACGTCCCGTTAAATCTAATAGTACTACAAACTTAATACTTTTAGCAAAGCAAGAATAAATCACTCTCCAGAAAAACAGTTTCTAGACTTTGGTGTTACAATTGTCTTAAATATAACTTAGAAATCTATTTTGACTATACAAGACTAAACAAATTCTTCAATTATTCTATTTTATTTTAAGTGAACCTTTAAATATTCCGAGTATAGTCAAAAAGGTACGGAGTAAGTATACTTAATTCAAAATGGTTTTAGAAACACTTAACTTTGTCTTGGATATTCTTGAATTGCTTAAGTAGCGGTAGTTTGAAACTATTCGGTTTTAAAGAAAAAAGTAACTTAATAAAACCCTTTTTGATTTAGTTAAATCAAACTTTAGATAGACTATAGACAGGTAAGATTTAACCACTATTCTTGATTGCTACTTGGGGAGCTTTAAATCCGTGACATAATACTGATTCTGGTTTTTGATACGCTAGGGAACAATTCGCCGAATTTTGTATCGTTTTGTCTGAAATGCTGAAAATAAAACTTTTATATGGTAAAAATAGATTTAGGTTTAGTTAAACATACCCAGATACTGGTGATTGGCATTAGGTATCATGTAGCAGCGTAGTGCCTGCTGGTCCTCTCGAATTATTGGTACGCAATTAAGGGGCAGAGACGCGATTATATACGAATGCCTCTTGTTTTTATTATTCCTGCTGAAATAAACTACGAGTATATGCAGCCCTCATTGATGGAATAAACTTGGCGTAAATTTTAATACAGCTTATTAGTTAAAGCATAAAATCGGCTTCCTATTTCGTGGAAGTGATTAATGACTAGACGAGATAACTAAATAACGTTTGTTTGTTAAACTGGCACATTATTCGCAGTTATGATGGTGTTATTATTGCTATTAATCTCGTGTTGTTGTTATTCGAAATCAGGCGGACCGATTTTCATAATTTTCTTTTACACTTAACAATAGAACAGGGAGAGGAAACGGAGTTCTGCTAGAATGGTATTGTGGAATATAAATATTGCATTGTCGTTTTTAGATAAAGACGAAGGAGCGGTTTAGTTAATTATTTATTTACTATTAATTTATTACAAATGGAAAACTCGACCGTATCGTGAAACGAGGCTTAAGAGCTCCGTGGTCACGAGCCACTTTAAGGCACACTTAACAAATTATGCTTTTCAAGAAATGTAAGACGGGCAAGAAATTCTATTTTTAGTTTACTTATGCGCCGCGCCACTCACACTACTCTAGTAAACATCGTGTAGCGATATATTTTACTTACGTCGTAACATCAACTTCCATGCCGTCATAATTATTGTCTAAGATTACTCATTTTAGTTTAAATACTTGCGATCATATGTTTCTGGAGCTTAAATGAGACTCACGTCTAACAATAATATTATAATTAGTGCTTCCTTACTTAAACAACGATACTGAATATACATAAAATTACTGTAATATTAAAGTAACTATCATTCTGTCGGTGTCAGCGTGGAGTGTGCGGTCGTGTCAGCCAGTGCAGCGGCTGCCCACTTTATTGGTCGCGAGCCGAGGGCCGCCCGCCACTTGCGAGCTGAGACACACACGCTCTTGTGCATGGGAATACAAAGCTTGACCACAAAGCTGATGGGAGTTTTAGGGTTAGGTACTTAGTCAACATAAAACGTCTTACTGCAGCGGTTAGAGGGTTGCATTTTAAAGCGACGGTTGCGCTGGACCCGGGTTCGATTCCGGGCCAAAAGTATGCACCTGGGTTTTCTGTTCAGAAATTCTCAGGGACGCTCAGAGTTTGGGAGTTGGATGTGTTTCACCCACGTGTCTCGGTAAGCAAGCACGTAATGCGGTTGGTCCTACTGAGTTTATATAAGGTGTTTTTCCTAACAAAACAATAAAAATATTTTTAAAAGCATCCTGTGTCTAGTCTGAAACATCCCAACGTGTCTCACCTGAGGAAATGAGGGAAAAGAGAAAGAGGTTTGTTGGGATGTTTCAGACTAGACACAGGATGCTTTTAAAAATATTTTTTTTTTTGTTAGGAAAAATAAAAAAAATAAAACTAGCCCGTTTAAAAAAAAAATTATAGGGCCCGGTTTCTCTAAAGTAATTTGAAGTTCTGGTAAAGTTTCACCCGTTTATAGAAAATACATATATAACTTCTATTCGATTCTCTACTGTACATTATGTAAGTATCCATGCAAAAGATAGCAATTAAATAGAGTGTTAACCCCTGCGGCTGGGACATCAATCAAGCAGCAGCGGCTGACGCCGTGGCGATAATTCATTGCCTCGCCGCTACGCATCGCGCCGCACCAGCCCGCATCGCATTACGGCGGTATACAGGATTATGAGAACATTATTAATCATAATATTGCAACTAGCTCAGGCAGTAAAATTAAAAAAAAAACCATAGACGGAAAATCAAGAAACACCGCTTTTTACTCCGTAACTTTAGTATTCAAGTAGGTATGTTCATAATACACTAGTATTTTGAGACAGCCTTCGTAGATCGTGGTATGACCGAAGACTAATCAGTAGGTACTACGAAAAATGAAATCCGTCAATGCGATTATCATTTACATTTTTAGTATAAGTAGAATCCTGACTACGAAATGCTTCGGATCCGCAAAAAGATAATCGTATTGACGGATTGTTGTCTCAACTTATTTTAACGCACATAATTATACATGTTACCTATTACAAAAACGTTTCACGAAATATTTATTTTAACTTTCAATCAAAATAGTTTCCTAAAATTTTTTCATTTAGTTTAATTCATTTCAGAGCAATACCAATTCGTCACAATTAATTAAATAATTACGTTAGAAGAAGTAGATTACGTTACGTTTGAAATAGTAGTACATTATGTATTATTACGATCTGTTAGAATCGCGCCAAGCCTGCTTTATAAAAACATTTTTGAAGTGTCCTTTGACGAAGACAAGCCGTGTGCTATAAAGTGAAACAGTTAGCATGAGTCACCAAAACTATACTTGATAAGTTATCCGTCAGAAACTTTAATGTACCGTTATAAAAGGAGGAATGTAATATAAAGATGAAATGAGATAAAGGATCTTGACCAAAACTCTTGAAGAAACTGGGCCCAGTTTTGCGACAGCATTCGTCTTTACAAAATATTCGGATAAAATATATATTATAAATATGAAAAAAGAATACTCACAAAAAATATTTTAGAAAAATAAATAGAGGTTTCCGGGGAATTCAATGGCAGATTAGGCGTTTTGAGGTTATGCTTGTGATTGCAGATACACCTATTAATAGTCACCTGAACTATTTAAGTGTTTCTTTTAAACCAATATTCGTAATATTATTTCAAAAATTCCAGTACAATTATAATTCATAACAAGATTTTTGAAATATAAACTTCAAAGTCGCAATCTGGGCCCGTTTAGTGATCGATGATATTTACTTCAACGGGTCGGTCCCACTATGCCCAAAACCATTACACATTGCAGTGGTAGTACAAGGATAGTATTACCACTGCAATGAGTATAGTGAGACCGATCCAACTCAACCAATGGTTAAAAGTTTTGTTGAATAATAACGATTGTGCTTATTTTGAAATAAGGTATTTTTTGTTCAAAGCACGTATACAATTGCAATTATTTGAATTGTGGTAACGATAACTGACTGTCAGAATGGCTATTTAAATGACCATTGGTTAAGGTTTTTTTTCTTCAAAACACAAAATGGTAAATATTCAACCGCTGGTAACTTAACTTTGACTTTGCCATGTAACTATCAATTAAGAAATTGGGCCTTTGTTGAGTTAATTATCGAATACAAAAGGTCAAGTTGCCTTACCACTTGTTGTATGAAACATGGCGTGGTGACATTTACTAACCTACTACTCATAATAACAGGAGTAGGTAAGTGGCTTTGAAGTCGTGCAAAACCACTCGATCATTCCTCTGAATTGAGACACTAAATATCAAATTTGTAATATTGAGATAAAGTATGTAAATGAAATTATAACACTTAACATGTTGCAGCTAATAGTGATGAGGGGTGCCGCTCGTCCGCGAAGCACTAAGTAGCAGAGCACACCGCGCTCGCGCATGTTTGCCCTCCATCATGCTCCTCCGCGACTCGCTCCTTATTAGCACTTACGAAACTGACCCGGGATCAACAGCATCGGTTCAGAGTACACGAAAGCGAAGAAATTAAAGATTAGAGTAGGTATTACTTTAGTTTGTAATGGTCTGGCGACGGCATTCAATGCAAAAACGAAGAATAATTTTCGCTCTCTTACTTGCACTAGATAATAGATTTAAACTTTTCAGAGAATTGCATGATTTGATAGAGATAAACTAAAACAACTTATTAGAAGAACAAATACACATTGGGGAAGATGATAGTGTCTGGATTATCTCTTGTAGGAATATGCATAACCTTTCGTAGTTTGTCAGCACAAAACAACCAAAATCTACTCTCACTATGATAATCAAAATATTGTTACGCCCGCGACCACACCAAATATTTGCCTACGAGCAACGCGGCGCGCTGCAAAAAACCAAAAGCAAAATAAATAAAATATCACGCACGACGCTATTCTCCCAGACTTGTTTACATTAATTTAATCAACGTTTACAGTGTCGTTTTGATGAAATACTTTTTACTGTGCAAATGAACTGACATAACTAACTTTACGATCAAAACAAACAATTCACCGCGGCGGGCGGCTGCGCAAATGTAGCGCTTACACCGACGGAAAAAGACTGGCATTTGTTTGTTTCTGTACAGATCGCTTTAGTTTGTTTGGAGTTTGAACCGAGCAGTGGTTTGGCTTTGAGATGATGATGTTATACAGATGAGTTTTGCGCGGCGAGCGCCAGTAGGTCAGTTGGGCAGTTGGGCAGCCGCGGTTATTGTGCGCCCGCGCCGCGGCGCGAGTAATGTCTTCATTTCATAGAATTAACTATGCTACGACCAATGGAAAAATTATCACTGAAATCTCTTACTACAATAAAATATACGTAACATATTATTTAAGACAGGCAGAGATAGAAAATGGTTTTAGAAACCTCTATGTCAATTTAAAAGACCTATCCATAGACACGCATAGATTTGTCCGAAAAAAATTTTTTGGACAGTCGCAATTTCCTCCCGGGAACAGGATAGGTAGGCGGATTTGATTCTCAAATCATGAGCACGGAAATTTTTGCGGCCCTGCAGCCACCGCAGCCGCCACGGGCGTAAGACACGTCGTGGGTTTTGTTTTAACTTTTTACATACAAATCTGCATTCTACGAAGGCTGCGGGCCCGCGACCGCGCGCGTGCACGGGAGGAAATCGTGCCGTGAGTTCTTTACGTAAGTCAGATCCATAAATGCATGTCAGATTGATATTATGTTGTAACGACAGCTTACTGATAATATGCCGGTCTTCATACTCATGACAGTTTAATAAGTTCTGAGCTAATCAGTCATTGTGTGTCCTCTGAGATTGCCTACAGTACAGATTGATTCAAGGCTGACCGTAATAACTCGTGTCTCGCGTGATAGGTCGTGTGAAATAGCAATAGGGAACTACTCCATTCATCAAGCTAACACTAAGTTATTCAGCCGTTCTTTAGGAAGACGCTAGCCCAAGGTACTAATGGCACAAAAAGTTATACATTCGGCGGCACGCACTCCAAATAAATCCAGGCGCACTGAATTAATAAATATTTTTTCTGCTCACGGTACCCGCCGTTCCAGGTTTGCCGATGTTGCAATTTATCGGGTCTTATTTATGTCTACCGAGCTATCACGTACGTATAAAAAACGACTACAGGTTTTCAGAAAAACATTATTTTATTATTACATATAATGCCGTCACATCAGGATTCTCATCTTCTTTTTTAATTCTTGCTATGCATAGCATTATGTAAGGTGCGATTTTTTCTTTAACGGAGTATGATGGGCGCTACCTTCGTAGACGTCCATAAATTCGTATACGGATCGATGTAAAGTCTACCTTCACACAAAATACTACAATTTCTTATTCCTCTATTGTCCAACATATTCAAATGGCAGAGTTATAGTATTTTTTGGTTTCTATTCCGATCAACACATATTCTAGTAACAAGAATAGGACTACGGCAGTCACGAAACTAAAAGGAATTTCTAGAAGAAAGGTTGGCATTTCAGCCCATCATCGTACGCGGCTCAAACCACAGTTATTATTACATTTAAACTCCTAAGGGGTTCTTAAAAGATGAAATAAGAAACCAAAAATTGCGCACGGGCGGGACCTGAACCAGCATCTTTCTGGCTTACCGGGCCGACTGCTCTTCCAATTGATCTACTTATAGATACGTCATTGCGTGACGTTAGCGCCATCTACCCGTCTGTTTATGCAACCAGCAACAGCGGGCCAAGTAGTTGTTCTTTACAGAATAAATTTAACTTGGAAATTATAACGCTTCGCTATTCAATGGTTTACTTTAGAATAATAATACGAAAAAAATATAAAAAACAAATTAAATTATTATTTTTTTAATAATAATATTTAGTAATTCTTGGTCTCTTAAGGATACGTTCGAATAAGGATAAAAAGATGTTGGTTCGAGTCCGACCGTGCGCAATTTTTGGTTTCTTCTTCATCTTTTAAGAACCCCTTAGGAGTTTAAATGACACTATAAGTAAATATGACACTATAAGTGTTTAAAAACATTCTAAACTCTTGAGGGGTTGTTATTGTGTGAACCAAAAACATCTTCGAACGCCATTTGTAGTATCTGTAAGTAGTATTGACCCAGTGAACGTGTAATTTGAGACTAAGCGGGATCGACAAAACGCTGCGACGAATAATCCCGGTATTCGAGGCGAGTCGTGCCGCGATGACTGTTGTCGTCAGGGTTGTGTTGGCCGTTTAAAACTTATGGACCCCAAACTTATTCTTCTTCTTTTTCGAGTCGACTGGTAACAATCATAATGTATATGCAATTTTAACGGAAAAGACATTAGGGTGCCCAGATATTTTCTAGTTCAACCTCAAACCTGAATGTATTAATGGGTGTTCTGACTAAATCCTAAAAAAATTTGAAAATATATATTTACCTTTATCTTCTACCGACTTTTATTTTCATTCTATTTACTTATTGCTGTTTTGCAACTTGGTTAGTTGGTAGCCCTTGGCATCGGCAGCGGCACCCCGCCCCGCGAGACAGTGCTCAAGGCCGCTCACGAACAAAGGCCGCAGGGCCGGCGGAAGGGCGCTGCGACGAATACTGCCTGTTAAAAAAGGGTTTTGTACGTCAAATCAAAATGTACCTAGCGTACCTGTTCAGTTCAAATAGTTGTTAAAACGAAATCATTTTTTTGAATCAAGAACTGTCATGACACGCAGAAGATATAATAGGACTACGCCTAGACCTACTTCAATTGCAAATTATGAATCTGAATCTGAACCATGACAGACGATTTATGAAATCATCGAACACACTATCAAATCTAACAGCAGCGTTATCATATAAGCAGCCGCCACCCCTCGTACCGTCACTGAATATTTGCGCAGATGGAGTCAAATGAAAAAGGCATGCGAACCAAAGGCGAAGTAGGTCGGGCGGGAAATAGCGGCTCCGAGGATCGCGATACGCGCAGATAGCCGGTGAGCTACGACCGCGCCGAGCCTTTTTAAGAATAACCTCTGAAACACAACATTTTCTAACTAATACATCTTTAACTAAATCGTATTTAAAGTATTGATATCTGAATCAGGATTTAATAGTAAAGTACTTATACAAATCATACAAAGCATTTTTTTTGTTAGAAATCTGATTCATCCGTTTTGAAAATTATACACAATGACGATCTTTGCAAATGCTTTTAACAAAATTGGTTTGAATGATATCGAACCAGTAGTTTTTGAGATATAACAGCAGGTTTTGAACAACCGCAAATATTACTTTGACCTTCATAAAAAGACTATGAAAAATAAATTGAATTTTGCTGACAACAAAATATTGTGGAATTTTGGAAGAAAGTAAGTGGACCCCTAATTAAGTTAAAGTTGGCACGGAACCCTCAATGCGTGGGTCCGACTGGCACTTGGCCGGTTTCTTCATTCGCCGCACTCGCATGCGACAACGAGGCGAAACTATTGCGAATTTAAAATATCTACCGATTGTTACGCTTATATACTTACACCGCATTATGTGCACTATGTGTCTATTATCGAAACGATTGCGTCTGTAGACCATTTCGCATATGTTAACGGAACGGTACCGGCATGTATGCAACTATTACATATACATATGTAGATGTTAGAGGGCGGCGAATGCGGCGGTGGACTAACGCCGTTAATGTCCTAGAAAGTAACTATCTACATAATATATCCGATTAGTCTATTCATATCACCTGCCATTTTATCCTATCCATATGTCTCCCGCTTTTGTTCCTATTCAGAGCACGTCACACTGATAGACGCCTGCGCTGTTTACTCCTAATGCATTTTTATGGTTACCTAAGTATCGTAAACAATGTAATCACTGCACCTACATTTTATGTACCTATATATTCCCTACAAATATGTAAGATGGCTCAAGTACTCTTCATAAAAACCCCCGGGCGTTATCATATTTTTGCAATAAACTTATGTCAATTTACTTTTGCCCTCATAGACGACCATTCCATGGGATCATATCCTTTATCCGTTTTCGTGGTCCAAAATAAAGGCAGATAATCGTTCGTATGTAATGTTAATTAAAGCTTTTTGCGTTAATTTGAGACATTCAATCACTCCCACTCGGAAATTAGTATGTTGGGCTAAGAATGATATTGAGTGCCATCAATGTAATACACGTGCCTTTATTAACAGCTTTTAAACTGTTCCCAGGAACGATGGCGTGACTGTTACTCTTTAAATTCAAATAGCTTGTCAGTCGGTCCATCAGCAACGTTTTGTTTACATGCATTATGGCCGCTAATCAAAATGTTTGCTCGCGATCTGAATACACGAGTACCTATTATGGTGTGCAAGGGCCAAATGGCTTAGGTACAAGTTTTAAGTTCCATGTTTTTAAAAGCAAATAATATGTGTATTATAGCAATGAATATCTATATATTACAAGCTTAACACGTTCCGGGACACTACTCCAGACACAATAGATGTTTTATTGTTTTCACGCCTGTAGGCGGGCACTGTCCCGGAACGTGTTAAGATTGCAATATAAATTTTTAAGGACGAATGTTTCAACATGGTGAAACAATTGCTATTATTAAGAAAAACACCTTACTATTTTCATAATGTCAAGAGGAGTTCATTTACTTTCAATTTGATTTTCCAATGCAGATTTTCATAACCGTGAATCTTATTTATTATACAATGAATGACGATAAAAATGAAAATGTGCATTGGCTATACCAATCACACTACTAAAATTGCTTCAGAAAGGAAGCAAATGCACTTTATGAAGCAATTTTAGTAAGTGTGAAAGAAATTATTTATTTAAACTTTATTGCACTGTATATTGTACAATTGGCGGACTTAATGCCTTAGGGCATTCTCTACCAGTCAACCGCTTGGGAATGCAGAAAATTTAATCAGTGGAATGGGTAATATAAAATAAATTATAAAATGCATTATGGCGACATAAACATAATACTAATATTACACAAATAATTAATAGGATATTATAAATATATATAGGCAAAATAAACATACATAAAATACACAAAAAAATACATACTAATAACAAAATTGGAGATATTGACGACATCTAGGTGAAAGAAAAGAAAATAATTAACTAAAAATTAATATAAAATTAATTAAATTAAATATTTACCTACACATACATGCGTATCTCTTACGGCTACTTACTAATTATGTATTTTGACAAGCATATTAACTAATTGTATAGTCATGCCTAGCAGCTTACACTAGGGATCGAAATTTTCTCGTTGGGTCGAGACATCGGCACTAGCCGGCTTACTCGCGGCGGCGTCAGGTGTCGCGGGTCGCGTGTCGCGGGTCGCGTGTCGCTATCGCCGCTGGTGTAACGCAAGACTTCGCGATCGCATCGCGTCTCGTCGACGCGGGCGGCCGCTTAGGGTTCAATACGTATCAGTATTTTGGCTAATATTTAGTTTCAAAATTAAGTCAAAGTAGATTGGTCCATCATTGACGTCCGGTCCGGGCTTGCGCCCAGTGGCTTCTTGTTAACATTTACAGCGACTAAATCGTTCTCACTTCTCATTCCTCGTAATTATAACCCTCCATTTCTTCCAAATAGTTTTCACCAAATATAATTACACTAGCGGACCCAGCGAACTTTGTTTCGCCCCCAGCCCCGTCCCGCCCCGGGCCCCGTCCCGCCCAGCTTCGTTCTTCTAAAAGTTTATCGGTCATTGCTGAAAATGGCCTAAGAATCAAATCAACACAAATTTGTCAATTACCAAAATTCATGTCGTTTTTTTGCATTTACCTCTATAAACATTCATTAGATTGTAAAAGGACACGGACACTTCTGATTCGTGAAATCAATTTTAAAAGGACTTTTTTGATTTTGAACTCTTAACATAATCTTTTTTATACTATTGTGCTCTGTATGGGCTTTTGTGATGAATAGGCTAAAAAGACATAAAATATTCTGTGCCTCAGGAAAATGGAAAACTGTGAATTCAACGGTTTTCATTTACAAAAAACTATATTATTGACCGTCATAGGCTAAATCAGCTTTGTTCCACGAACAGAGTGAGTAAGCGACAGGACATATAAATAGCCGTACGAAAATAAACATAGTATATGTTATATCTATGATAAATATAACAAATTCGAGTAATAGTGTGTAAATTGTTTGTGATTAGTTTTGTATTAATTACGACTCGGCTCAAACAACGGATAAATTAATCATCATGTTTGTAAAATAAAGAAGTAAGTAAAACAAGCTGCCAGTACTTAGTATGACGATCAGAATAATGTTTTATATTAATAAAACATAACCTAAAATTCACTATGATAAAGTTATTTTTATGTTCATATAGAAGTGTCCGTCAAAAATTATTGTTCTTACATACAATACAAATACATGTCATTTCGAACCTAGAAAGATACTTTTCATCACTGTTGGTTCTTAGGCCAACGATATATAGCCACAGAACAATGTCCTTTATATAACACACAAAACATAAAACAATAACACATCAAATGGTGCCCAAACTGCAGGTATTATCTCCGTGGATAGCTAATCCGTTGTCGGAGATAGCTGCCAGTCCTTTGGTTAAAAGTCAATTTGATTAAAAAGGGAACGTGCGCAAAGACTCCAAGTACCTATGGTCTTCTTGGTAGCTCGCAGCGATACATATTTATTTGCGCCTTTTCAAACACTTGGCAGATGTTGCCGCCGCGCCAGCAGCTGGGTAAGTGCTGCTTTCTTTTTCGAAATAGTTGTTATTCAAATTCAAGGTAAACGATTTTATCTATTCACTGCCGTTCTTCAACCGTCTCTTTGATTTTACCTTCTGTTGCACGTCGATTAATTCACATACTGCATTTCGCACAATATTGACACCCCTGCGCGTGCTACGGTTAATGTAGCCGCTTATCTAAACATCGCCTGATTTATCGGCGCTTACGCTGTTACTACGATTGTAAAACTTAACGATATTATTAGCACAGCTATAAAGCTAAGCCTCTACAAATTCCTATTTTCTCTCTCGCAAACAATAACATTTTTGCCCATACCTAAAGTTGAAACTCCGTGTACTAATGATACTAGATAAGAAAAGAATAATGTCGCATAAAGAGTGTGCGGCGGGCGGCACTCCATTTTGTTAGTTCTAGTGTAGAGGTAAAGTAAGGTTGTTCGAAACAGACGGCCATCATTATTACATATTTAGGGTATCTTTTATCGTTATTGAAAGGTGAATGAAAACCCAACCCGGGAAGCGCTGTAGCGGGAAGATAAATCTCATTAAAGTAATTGAGTTACCTACTGAGCAATTAAGTCAGCCGTCGCATCTAGAGAGGTTTTTGTTTGACTGGGCCCTTAAGCATTCCCGATGAAAGGTTTCAATCTCCTGGGAAGATTCTTTCATTTATAAACAAAGAGAGCAAACGTTGTAGAGTTGTCTTTAAGATGTTACAATTTTGTTCTATTATGAACCAGTTTTAATTAAATTTCAAGAATCGTCTTTATTTCTGTAGCTTTTATTTTGATACCTATTACACAGTGCACTTTTTGTTGCTTGGTATGGTACAAAAAGGCGATTCAAAAGGAAACGCGCTTAATAGGTACTGGGCATTACCTTTAGCTTTAGGTTCTGCTACGGCGACGAAGAATGTTGTTCGGAGATTGTTTCCGATAAGATAAATAATTGTCGCAGTGACTGGCGTGTGCGTAGTGTGCGCGCGCGCACTGTGGCATCAGCTGGCGCTCTGCGAGGAAGGGAACTGACGTCACGGTAATATTATTATCTATACAGTATTGTGACTCCGCCGTATTTAATAAATACCTACAGCCGCGCGGTACGAAAGAATGCGATAGGGCTGCCCGCCTCCCGTCATTTAGTTTTGTGATTTGAAACATACTTTTCAATATCATCAATCATCAATCAGCCTGTTGCCGTCCACTGCTGGACGTAGGCCTCCCCAAGGGCACGCCAAAGTGCACGATCTCGTAAGTAAGTTAGAGACTGGATGAGGAAAGCATCCTCATCCAGTCACTAACTTACTTACTATAAACAAAATAAAATACTTTTTGAATTGAACATAAGTAGTGTTCAATAAAATTGCGTGTCGTTATTTGATGACTAGATAATTATAATGCTTTTAGCATTAAGTCTACCTTGATTGGGATGATAGAAATAAAGCATCTATCAATTTAATAAAAAATGAGCTCCTCATTTATTTTAATTTCAATTTTGATTGTAATAATGAGGCATATGATGTTTTTAAAAACGATTGTAAATTAGTAAGTTGTGC